>JAEUWR010000401.1:0-89460 GCA_018524895.1 Podaxis sp. C-F-101400
GTGGGAGAGGAAGCAGGGAGGTTGGAGGGAGCAGCTTTAGGGGTAAGCTGCTTGGAGTGAGAGGGGGAGGAGGCTGGGGAGTTGAGATCCATACCAGTGGGAGGGGGCACTGAGCTCTGGAGAGAACCTGGAGTGTCAGTGTGAGGGGGAGTGGAGGATCCGGGGGGATTCTTCAACTTGTAGACAATGAATTGACCTGTAGAGTTGTCGTGGATGCAAAGGAGTCCTTTTGAGGACTCGATCTTAAATTCGAGTGGCACACTGCCCAGGGACACCTGGCCAGTGATACCAATGCCTTGTTCTTGCTGAGAACAATGCTGGGGAGTCTCAGGGACTTCCTGGAACATATTGTCAGTGTATTGGGGGGCAGCCAACTTTTTGCGATGGCCCATAGTGCTAAGTACAACCGACCAACGAGTAGATGATAGTGGTTGCTGGAAAAGGAAGGTGTTGCCAATCTATAACTTACAATGGGAAGAGCTGTGATGAGCTGGATGATCTCTAGCATGTACTTGATTCTTCCTACAATTCTGCCTGCAATCACCCAATTGATCTGACCACAGTTGAATCAGTTAACACCCAACTGGAGCATCTATGGCCTCCATTTTCAAATGCTGAGTTATTTGATGCCCTCAAACCATGTACCAACTCCTCCACTCCTGGACCTGATTACTTCTCCTGGGCACACATTAAATCTCTCATGTCCTCCAACACCTTTAGAAATAACTTTCTCATCTTTGCTTCCAAATGCATTGAGTTCTCTATATGGCTTAAACACTTTAAAAACTCCACTTTGGTTATCATCTCCAAACTGAATAAACTTCATTACTCAACTCAAAAGATGTTCAGGCCCATTGCCCTCCTCAACATGCTAGGAAAACTCATCAAGAAGATGATATCAAAAAAGATGCAATTTGAGGTGGCCCAACATGATCTCATCCACCCTCTCCAATTTGGAGGCATCATCCAGTGTTCAACAGAAGACACCAGTGTTTATGTCATCCATCTTGTACAAATGGAATAGAAGAAACAACTCAAAATGAGTGTCATCACTTTTAATGTCACTCAATTTTTTCCTTCTACCAATCATTCTCTTTTTTGTTCTGTTCTCAAGAGACATGGTTTCAATTCTAATCTTGTTGCTTTCTTTTCTCATTATTTAAAAGATCACTTCACCACTTATTTATAGAACAATGAACTTCCTCAAAAATTTCCAGCTTCTGTAGGTATAGGTCAAGGCTTGGCCCTCTCTCCTATCCTTACTACTCTTTCTCTCTCTCCATTTATGTACAAGTTCATGAATGACTCTCACTGTAAAATAGTCTTGTTTGTTGATGACAGACTCATTATTGTATGGTCTCTTTCTTTTAATAACAACTGTACTCTTTTAGTGCAAGTCTACAAAGCTTGCAAACAATTTCTTCTTTCAATGGGCTTCACTCTTGAATGAGACAAAACTGAAGCCTTCTATTTCTCCAGTTGTCCCTCCCAGGAACCCAACTCTCCAATCTATATTGACAACAATTTTACTGTCACCCCTAAACCCTACCTCTGATATCTGGGATTCTGGTTTGACTGATCCCTCACATTCAAGGAACATGTCAGGTTCTATTCCACCAAGGCTTTGTCCACTGTCCGTTGCATATGCATGCTGGGCAATTCTGTCTGCAGTCTCTCCCCTCTCAATGAGAAACTATTATACCATTCATGTGTGGTTCCCATAGCCACATATAGATTCCATCTCTGGTTTAATCAAAATACCAGATACCATAGACTCATCAAATCCCTTCAACAAATGCATCAACAAGTAGCCTTATAGATAACTGGTACCTTTTACATAACACCTACAGGTAGAGTTGAGGCTATCACTGGTTTCATACCCATCCAGCTCCATTTATTCAAACTCATCAAACAATGCTTACTCTGCTATCACACCCTTCCCCTCTCCCATCCCCTCAAATGTCTCACCCAAGACATTAACCCTCTTGATGTGTGATCATCTAAAACTAGATCCACAGTACTTGATTTTGTATCTGATACCCAATTGGTATCAGACAGATTCCAGTACCTCTGTCCTAGTGCCAAACCTGGCTAGCACTTGCTGGACTTGTTTGAATCACAAATCAAATTCATTGAATGCCCTGACCCATCAAAAGACAGTACAATGGCTATTCATATTGCCAATGTGTCCCATGCCTGTGATCTTTCCTTTTCTTCTCCTGTATTATTAGTAGTAGCTTCTGATGCTTCTGTTCCTCTTGACAGTTTTCTCTCAGCTATGTCTGCTTTCCTTGTCTTCAATTCTTCTTCTACAGACATTCTATCTTCTTCTGTCCACCCCTCTGATGGCCTTCTCCTTTGCTAACTAGATCCAAGGACCTATCACTCAAGAAAAGCTTGTTACTCACCACCTCACTAGAAGAGAGTGACTTGCAATTAGTGGAGTTCTAGATGTTCATTGAAGGACTTTCCTTTTCACTTGCCTCATAGTTAGCTCTCTTGCTCCCTACTCCCTTATCTTTCAAACATCTTCAATTACTCTCTATCATCTAATTAAAGTATCCACTCTTCTCTCTCTCCTTCCCCTGTCTAGGTAGTTTCTTTCTTCCTATACTTAAATTTCTCTCTTCTCTTTCTTGTTTTCCCTTTTTTCCATCTCTTTCTTTAGTTTCATATTGGGACTGCTATTGTACACCCATTTGTAGTAGCTAGTCTATTACAATAAACTCAGATTTAAAAAAAAAATCTTGGCTTTGTTTAGAACTATTATACCTCCAAGTACCTCTTGCACTGGAAAGCCCTCATAAATGATTCCTCTCACTGCAGACACTCATGGCTACTACTTGTCAATGCAGCTAATCAACCTCAACCCTTTAAGCCCAAATATGCCAATGGTAGAACCTGGCTTAGATCCCTTTTGGGTAAAAACCTCCAACTTTGTATACACTTTACTCAGTGTGTTACCAATCACATATCCATTGGCACCTGTTGACAGCACTTTTTCCCTGGTTGCTACATCACTTCCTGCCTATGTGGTGAAGCACTTGAGATATGCAATCACATACTTACAGATTGCCCAAGGTTCTACTACCTAGTTGGAGACTGCTCTAGCTTCTACTGGATCATTAATTTCTTAGAACATAACCCAATGGCTTTTTCATTTGCCAACCAGATCTAAGGACCCCTCACACAAGAAGAGTTCACTACCCACCACCTCACCAGAAGAGAACAACTTGCAATCAATGGAGTTTCAAATGTTTATTAAAGGACTTTCTCTCTCTTATTTTGCCTCATAGCTAGCTCCACTAGTCCCTACCCTTCTTTATATTCAAACATTTTCAATTTTTCTTATTGTCTAATTAAATCACTCATTTTCTCTCTCTCTCTCTCTCTCTCTAGGTAGTTTTTTACTCTTACATCTAAATTTTCTTCTCTGTTTCTTTTCCTCTTTTTCTTCTTTCTCTAGTTCCGTATTGGAACTACTACTATGCATCTGTTTGTCATAAATAGAGTCTGCTTGTAGTAGATAATATTTATGGCAATAAACTCAGAATTAAAAAAAAAAAGAGGTTTGTATCACCAACTACATACCTATTGGCACCTTCTGACAGTACTTCTTCTCTGGACACTATATTGTTTCATGTCTATGTAGTGAAGTACTTGAAACCTGCAACTATATCATCAATGACAACTGCTCTTGCTTCTACTACTCAATTGAAGACTGTTCTAGTTTTCATTGGATCATCAATTTCTTAGAGTGTAATCTAGCAGCTTTTTCATTCACTGACTAAATACAAGGACCAATCTTTTAAGAAGAGTTCACTACTTGATGCCTCACTAGAAGAGAGTGCCTTGTCCTTAATGGAGTACTTGATATTTACTGAAGGACTTTTCTTTTCTTTATCTCATAGCTAGCTTCCCTACTTCTACCTCTCTCACTTTTTGATCATTCTTCAATTACTCTCTACTCATATGATTAAGTTAGTTCTCTTTCTTTCTCTTTTGTTTGTCTTGTAGATAGCTCCCCACTCCTCCTCTGCTTCTTCCTCTTTCTTCTTTTCTTTCCTCCTTTTTTTCTTTCTCTAGTTTTATATTAGGACTGCTATTGTGCATCCATTTATAGTAGCTAGACTATTGCAATAAACTCAGATTTTTTTTTTTAAAAAAAAGAGGCCAGTGAGGTTTTATTTGACCTTTTCAGTGGCATAGGACAGATATGGGTGATAAAGTACTTTGTATCTAAATTGTTGGTAATTTAATTATACTATATCTGCTTGTTAGTTTTGGTGATTTATTGGTATCAGACCCTGCTCCCCAAAAGGAGTTGATTCTGCATATTTTCAGATTTCTCTATAATTTTTCTGATATTCTGCTAAATTTTCAATATATCATCACTTTATTTAGATATTTCTAGTGGAATAGCTCATTAGTTTCATATAATTTAAGGTTTATCAGATAGCTCTTGTCAAATAGAACTGTTTCCAAGTATTTTTAGAAAAAACTATGACTTTTACCAAACTTGTTGATTTTAATTGTCCATGACTATAAAGATGTACTTCTTCAACCAGATCACTGGACTCTTTAGTGGCATGCTGTCTTAAAGGCATAAGGAGCTCCCTGGATTGGGTCTACACTATCTAAAATATTACAAATAGAATTAAACCCCTGTAATGAGAGCAACACAGATCTATATCATACTGAGTCTAGTAAGATATCTGCATGATCACTATATCATTGTTCTCCTAAGACAGGTACACTAGAAAGACATGAAATGATTGCTGAAGCACTAGACTTCATACTGACATAAAAAATATAACTCAGACACCAGAGATCCCTATCAAAATTAGCCCCTAAGAGGAAGTCTTGTCTCATTGCTGTTGACTAGATGTGGAGAAAGCAATGTAAGTCAGATACAGTTGCCTCTGTCTTAACCTATAGCAGTTGGTGGAAGGTCTAAGTTATGGGTTATGATAGAATACAGGTTATGGGAGATGTGAAAAAAATAGTATTAGAAAATTGATTAAAATTCTGATTAAATTTATTTAGCTATAATAGCTACCTATGACATTGAAAACAAGTAGTTCAGAATATTCTAGTTTCCATATTTAATGAAATAACTATCAATCTGTATCTCTACTAAGTTAGTTGTCTCTTCTAAGTGAAGTTTACAATTAAAAGCAAGCAATAATTGTTCCAGCTGGCAAGAGAGTGGACAGGATGTTATTATGAGGTAATTACTCATGAGAAGTGGAAACCTACAAAAGATCTTTGCCACAAGAGGGTTTAACAGCTGAGTTATCCTCCAATGTATCATTCTTTCTGCCATTGATCTCACTAATCTCCTGTATCCTATATGATTTCATCACTGTACTGAAATTTCTTTTTGTTCCATCATTAATTTCCCCTTGCTCATGGCCAGAGTTGTGGAAGTACTTCTCACTTGAATACTGAGTAGCCTTTTTCAAGAATCTAAATGAGTGCAGGGCTAGATTTAGTAAGAGGCATAATAGATGTGAAATCTTTATAGAATAGTGGTTCAGCTTCTGAGTTTCCTCTCAGTTCCTAGGTTATGATGACAAAACACTCAAATGTTACTATAGTCAATGCTCTCTTAACTGATAGCCTTCTATCACAACCTCTAACTATTAGTTATAACAGGGTATCAGGTTTAAAATATTCATTATATAATCAAAATTTGACAAATTGATTCAACTGAGTTAATGCCATGAATATCTACTATTTACAAGTGAAAAAATCAGTGATATGAGTATTTTTGAGGGAGGCAGTCTGAGTAGCATGAACTTCTTGAGAGTAAGCTCTCAAGGCATTTTCAAGCTGCTGACTTAGTGGAGAATGGTCTGCATGGACAAGAAATCAATTAATGGGCATCTGTACTTGGATAAAATCATAATAGGCTCACTCATAAGCATAGTGATTCTATTACCCATCTGCTCCACATATCATACCTCTATAACAGCATTAAAAATTTCTTGATCTAATACTATTTTGTCGATAGAATTTTCATCTTTGGGATTGAGGAGAATCTTAAGGCTCATGTAGTTGATCTTATGCAATATACCTGTAGATTCTAGAAGATCAAGACTAGACTTGAGATCTTGTTCAGTTTGCAAAGCTAGATTGATGCTCAAATTTGTATTGAAGAGGGAGCTGATAGAGATATAGGGCTGCATCAGTAGTGTATTGCCAAGCTGTGTGGGCAAGATGTTGGCCTTCCTCCAGCAGTGACAAATGGTTATAACATCAATGTTATCCCATGCAGACTGAGCTAACTACATAGCTTTGAGCTAGTTGATATTATAAATTTCAGAAGAGATGATACTTTTCATTCAAATTGATTGCTTAATCAATATATAACTATTGGTAATGAGCTTTGAAGCATTGAATGATACCCTGATTAAGTGGTTAGATATGGGAGGTAAGATTAGGTTTAAAATTAATAACATTAATGTTCTGGAGATCATCAGAAACAATGTGACTAGAAAAATTATCCTGGAGAAGGACAACTTTCCAGTTCTGAGTGCAAAGTTTTAAGATCTCACTGCTCTAGTCATTCTTGATATATGATTGCTGTCATTCATGCCTTTACATTCCACTGGTAGTAATACCCAAGTTGGATACCACTTTTGTTTTTGAAATAATGAGGTTTTCTGAACTTGCCAATAATGATTAAGGAGTTGCTTCTCACTGCTATTGGCATTTATTGTGAAAGTGAAAGTGAAATGAACTATTTGTCCTTTCATACCTGAGGTCTACTTGTCAGATAGACCATGGTTAGGGAGCAGTCTGAGTGTATTTTTCAGTATCTCTATCAATAATAAGAGGCAGTTCAAGAGAATATATATATATATATATATAAAGTTCAGTTTTATCCATGTTAAAAATATCTTTGAGGTTGTATCCCTTTTCTTTAAGCAGCTTCTGAATGCAGTTCCTCTCATGAGCAACAGTCCTCAAATTGCCTGATCCCACCTCTTCATGTCATTTAAACTCCCTCAATCCATTCCACTTCTTGAAACAAACCAACCAACTATTACTGAGGCTTAGTCTCTTGTTAGTTGGTATATAAGTCAAGTCTGTGAAATTCCTCCATTTCTTGCAAATAATATTACCAGTGAGAATGAGGCTATTGTACAATACTTGTAAGACCCAGAGTCCAAGCACCTCATTGATGCCTAGATACTAGGTTTGAACAGCATGTTTTAATAATGGATTGATATTTGTACTATACTCTTTCCTCAACTCATGTTCCTTGTCCTTCCAGACACTCAGAGTTGGTTGAGAGATCCTGAGTAGAGGATATTGAGCCTTAAAGTGTCATACTGTAGCTGATTAGTTTTTCCCTGCATTGCTATGTAGATAATTTGAGACTTCAATCTTGATGGTAATGCTGGCATTCTTAAACTTTGACTTCCATAAGGCACTCAGACTGGCATTTGCTGATTCTTGTGCCTCAGAACTTGCTTTCTGTATAGGGCCTAATATAGACCTTTAAGAAGAAATTCAACAATTAAAGATTTTGAGCTGATGTATACTTGCATTTGCCTACTATTTTTGAAAGATTACCTGCTGCCTCTTACAACCTCCTGACCACCTTCAACTCTATTTCATCCAATCCATCCAACTCCTTCTTATTACCTGAGTATTGTTCAAGGATTTTGATAATACAATATTCCTAAAAGGTTGGCTTCTTGGTCCAACTACTATGCATTTCCTTCAGAGATAGGTTGTGTTACAATTTATTTCTTCTTTGGCTGAGTGACACCTGAGTCAGAGCCTATCCTTGTAAGAGCAGTGAGCAGAGGTACTTGTCCTGTACAGGTCTGAAGTAGCTGCTCGTTTAACCTCGGGTGGCTTATTCACATTGTCTAGGCAGCAAACTCATTTAGATCACACTCTCCATAGGACAGACACAAAAAGAGACAAAGAGGCACAGCAGAAACAAGGACAAAGAACTGTAGGGTTATTGCAAGTACTTGTTCACTCTTTCCAGAGGAGGTAACACACAATAAGATTAGACTTGGCTAATCTACAAGTTCAGGCAGTCTACATATATGAGTCTAGATGACTACTTATAGAAGTAGATCAAATGTAACATAAGAGACGAAATAGAAGAAAGGGAGGCATATCAAAGGAAGTATGGAGCATAAGGTGGAGTACATAGAAGAGAGCATAAGGCATATGGATTAAAAGTCTGCAAGAGCAAAAATATTTGATGTGACGTGAATATGTCAGTGAAGACAAAAATGTATACCTAGTCCTAAAATAAAAAGTGTCTGAAAATAGAAGTGGTAAGTTTAGCATTTGTCACAAATCATCATCACAGGGGAAGTACACTCTGTGATACCTGCACACATCATCTACCTTCTTGCACATTTCCCAATCAAGCATCTGTCTGAGTTCTGCAGTTTCCTGCCAGAGGTTAGTCATCATGCACTTCATCAGTTCCCAGTCCTCATAGCTCTGTTCATCAGTTTCAACTCCTCCCTCAGTGACCTCGGTGTCAGAAGTATTCATAACAGGTTGTTTTTTAGCCAATCATATAGAGCCTTGAGGTGTGACTTTTTTGACTGAATCTGTCCAGTTAAAACTTACAGACCCTTTTGTAGAACAGAGAGAGACTGTAGACATCATGGGTTGAACTTCAGTGTCATTTGAGCTTATGATTATACTAATTTCATATTCTGTCTAAACCAGTGCTATCAGTTATAGTTTCTAAATGACTTATCAGTTATTAGATATTACAGATTATCAGATATAGGGTCTAAATCCTTGCTAACCAACTTAGTCACAGCCTTCACCTATCAGTTAATCCCATATAGTTATATACTTTTATTTGTATTTATTTAATAGCTATATAAGTATATAACTTTGTTTATTACTATCAAATAAATACAAATAAAAGTATATAATTATATGATATGGTGTATAAATATATGTGCTTATGGTAAGAATTCACCCCCACTACACTTTATAGTTTAAGGTGACTATAATATACTATTGTAGTTTCAGTAAACTAAGTTATCCCTGTGTATGATCATCATATACAAAGATAACTTAGTTCATTGAAACTGCAACTATCTATTTACATCTCTAAGTCCTAAGTATTTACATATATACTACAGAATTATTTTTATAGTATCTCTATACTATATATCTGTATATTTTATGTAGTTTCTCCATACCATCAAGCATCCATGTATGGTATACTGTCATTAACAGTCCTTTTGAAAGTTTTTGAGTCATGGGTGGTTTTCTCACTCCTCTCTACACCTATCCACTTGTAATTTTGTATGAAGCTTGATACATATATGGAGCACCAGTCTATCAATTTTTCATGATTTTATGACAATCCTACAGAACAAGACTAATGACTTTCTGAGGTTATTAGCTCTTGGAAAATATTGTCACATAGATGTCACACAAAATTTCAATCTTTACTCCCAGCCTAACCCAATGTAAGGGCAAACTGCAAAGGTTATGACACATATACCTCTGTTTTCTCTAGAGGAAAGGGGCATTTACCAATAAATTAGCAATACATTGATGGGTTGCTGGATTAAAAGCTGAATTGTCAATAAATAACCTTGGGCAGAAGTCACAAAATACTAAGATGGATATCTACATAGGTCAAGTCATGGTTACTGGGGTTGGTGGTGCCATTGACAGTAGTGGAATGTATGAAATTGGAGGACACAGGTACTACACATATACATTTGTTGAAGTGAGGCTAGAATAAGAGCAGATGGTGCTTCAATTGGAGCCCTGCCTAGCAGAGTTTAAACACCTTCCAGTCTATGCATTGTGCTCACAAGTAGGTACCATTAAATCTCAGCTTACACTTCACCCTTTTGGTTTTGTACCTTCTGATGTTCAGGGATTATGCATTTGGAGGTAAATTATATAGAATGCACTTTTTTTCTTACAGTGGTTTCACAAAAGTCTGTACCAGGTGATGTAACATTGCAAAAAATCATCATAAATAGCAAAAATAGAAAAAAATCATTGTGCCTCTTTTAATACACTCTCCTTTGGCCCACCTGCTGAGAACCATGTAAAATAACCTCATATTGCTGTCTGATGACTCCAACTTGCCATCTGACCACTCATTTAAGCTCCAAGGTAGAAATCACAATGATGCTGATTGTCATAATCTTGAGAGTACAAGGGAGGGAAACAACATGGATGAGGAGTCTGACTACTCACTGGGTAGTGAGGATGACATTGTAGATGGTTCTAAAGGTGCATGAGCCTATATATTAACCCCCCTCATGTCATCTAAGCTGGCCCTAGGAGCAACCAAATCTGGCACACTCAAAATATAGGTTCCAGTGTGCCTTGCAACAAGTATGGGCAAACAGAAATGTGATATCTTGATAGAACTCATGTCATCCAAGGATTCAGATGAAAGTGATCTGGATATTCTGCTCCCACTACTTCTAGAGACCCCTCAAAACAGGTATTTGGAGTAAAAACTATAACATAATTTTGAAGATACTAGCCTACCTAAACCTCAAGGATACAGCTACCCCAGGAAGCCAGTAGCCACACTGTCTAATTTCAATGTCCCTGTTCTTATCAATGTTGCCCAGCTACTAAACTCATACATGGTTAGACAGCCAAGGGTGACAAGATGAAGTCTTCTATACTAGATACAAAAGGTCCCTTTACAATGACACACCACATATCATGAGTCCAATTCCTCAATGAGGTTGCTAATTATACAGGTATCAAGAAAGAGAACCTAGATCTATTTATTGGATCTATCACCTGGAGTCTTTAAAAGAACTCTGTGGCAGGTGCTCTTCCTCTTACCTCAAGGGATGGCTACTAGGCAATACAATGACACATTACCCACCTGAAAAATTATCAAAGCATAATCATTTTTATCAACCTTCCACTCATGACTGTCAAGAGATGCAAATAGCAGCCTGTCTCTGATGCAGACAATAGTGATGATGTCAGTGACTCAGACTCTTTCCCTGAAAGGTGTGTTCAACACAAGGTATCTGCCTTTTTTTCTCATATTGAATACCTTCTGACTGCAATATGTATAGGAAGCCCTTGATGAAGCACTTGCTCCAATTGTTCAAAAGCTTGAGGAGCTGTACAGCATTGGGCAATATCCACTTCATCTTGATATCTAGTACTACCACTATCAAGCAAAAGATTAGCACTTTCACCTTGACAGTGCCAGGCTCAAGGCTTGAGCCCATATGATTGTATGTATCAGTTTTTCATGATAAAACTGCATGATTTACTGACATACTCTTGTAAGTATCATAAAAACACCAACTATAAGATGATTCCTCTGGGAGCAAATTCTTTACTGCCAAGGACTATATTGGAGCCACTAAGGCCAGTCCCTCACTATCAACACCCTTACAACTAGTTACTTCAAGTGTGACTATGAATCAGATTCCATTCTCTCCACCTTGGAGTCCTGTTCATCCTCTATCATACCCCTTTCCTTGTTTCCCATACCCATATTCACTACTCTCAGCATTCTCTCCAGGTCTAGCCACTCATCAGGGCTTGCATTTACCTGCTGTTATGAACCCTCCCAGTGTCCACCAAAGAAACATTATTTATCATGCTCTAGTCTATGAGCTAGGACTCTCAAATGCCTCCTGCCACACTATGTAAGACACTGGTATGACTAGTGAAGACTCAGCTCACTATCACAATGAAGCCTTCACCAATCATTGTCTGCCTGGGCATACACCTCTATTCTCTGAAGACTGGCTGACCCCTAGACCCTATTCTACTCTACTGATCAAATGATGACTGAAATACTATGCATTGCTTGGGAGAACACTGCCTTCACTCATGTCTTCAACCCCAAGGAACTATATGTCCAAACCATTCATAACAACTTCAACTCCACCTGGGCTCACAGCTGGAAAATGATTCCTTACACTAGAGAACCAATTGTATTCCTCCACCTGTATATGATGTATCTCCTGGAAGTCATTCCTCACATTATCAAATATGAAGTTGCCTACAGACTTTACTTCCAAGAAGTAGAAGTCTATCAAACCAATCCTAACACTGACAAGCCCCCAGCTATTCCTCCCTGACAAATCCAGCTTCTGTTATGAACCCACTTAGCCAATACTGGCACAACATTATTTACCATGCACTAGTCCATGAGCTTGGACTTTCCAATGCCTCCTGCCATACCATACAAGATACTGGTATATCAACCAAAGACTCGACTCACTACTGCAATGAAGCATTGACTAATCATCACCTCCCTGGCCATGCATCCCTCTTCTCAGAAGACTGGCCAACCCCTAGCACATTGTTCTACTCCACTGACAGGATGATGACTGAGATACTATACATCACCTAGGAGAATGCTCCCTTCACTCACATCTTCAACCCTAATAGGTTATATGTCTAAACAATATATAACAACTTTGACTCTACCTGGGCCTATGGTTGGAAGATGATCCTGTATGCAGAAGAACCTATCATATTCCTCCATCCCTACATGATGTACCCACCAGAAGTTGTTCTACACATCATCAAGCATGAAGTTGTGCATGGACTCTACTTTTGAGAAGTAGAAGTCTACTGAGCTGACCCTAACTCCAATGCTCCTCCAGCAATCCCTCCCTGTTGTACACAGCTTCCACCCTTGTATAGCATCAACTCCAACATCCCAGGCATTGACAAATCAAACCCAGAAGAACCTGCAGTCAATCCACTGCTATACCCTCCACCATATGTTACTGCAGCTGACTTGTCATCATCCTCATCATCTTCCCTGCACCACAGCATGCTCATCATTCACAAGTCAGACTCTCCTGACTCACCTCTCTTAGGGAACTTCACAGTTCCCAGTTCTGCCTCATCTCCTGACTCATACTCTTCAGACTCTATTAACACATACCTCCATCCCAATATGGACTCATAGTTTCCTAGACTTATTTAGTAAATAGTTTTCTTCTTTCTCTATAGACTATCTGCTTTGCCTCCCATCTCACCTTGTATCTATCTTGGACCTGATCTATTCCTAGTTAGCTCTATTCTTGTCTCTAGTTCTATTCTTGTTTCTTTCTGCTCCATAGTTATGCTTCTATTAACTCTGAGACACACAGCAGGACTTTGTCATAGTTACTTTCTTAGGACATTAGAAGTACAGCTTAAATAGCTGCTCATGTACTGAAAGTGCAAGCTTCCTATATTCTCTCTCAAATCCAGAGTTATTGCCTTGCCTTTAACTTTGCAATTGACATTAGTTATCAATCAGTGTGGTAGTAAATGCTTTATTAGTCATATCTTTGACTGATAAACATTCAACCTCTGAGTGTACTTAACTGGACACTTGCCTTGCCACCTTCTTATTAATATCCTTCTTGGTAGATCCTAGTGCTTGCAAATCATCTAGTGAGATAGCTGCCCCCTAGCTTAAGCATAGGTGACTGGCAATAAGGATTATCCTAATACCTGCCAGTCCATCTCCCACAGTGCTTCCAACACTCCTACTCCCTGTTACTCATCCTCCATCCTCATCTACCATCTCAGTGGCTAAATAGTGTCAAAAGTATGGTCTTGCATCTGAAGATCATGATGCTTTGGTATGTCTTGGGTATAAGGTTGGAGATGAGCTTGATAAACTCCCCAATGAACCTTAGGAATGGACAAATATCTTGCCCATTGCTCATATGTGCATTCTCTCTGCTTACCAGAAATATGTAAAGGACTCTTCAGTAAGTGCCTAGGATACTATATCCTTTCCTTTGAGATAATATAGTCATTATTTTTTTAGATCCTTCCACTATTTATTTCACACATTTCTGGTAGTACCATCTAATCAATTGAGATGCCACTCCTTTAGTTATCCATTTTGCACATTCTCTACAACTCCCACTCATTTATTTCTTATATTTAATAGTATCACATAATGAATTAAAGATACCCACTATCATGGTACCAACCATGAGAGTTTACACCATTTACAGCAATGAAACATGCATTTGCAAGCTCCTGTTCTAGATAGTAACTATGCTGAATTTGCCCTGAATGATGGCATAAGTATACTTTGACTAATACATAGTCAGTATAGCATAGGACCATGTGTTACAAGGTTTCTTCTTTGGCTCAACAACACCTAAGTTGGGGCCTATCCTTGTAAAAGGGGTGAGTAGAGGTACTTGTCCCATACAGGTCTGAAGTAGCTGCTCATTTAACCTCAAGTGGCTGTTCACATTGTACTCTAGGCAGCAAACTCATATAGATCACACACTCTGTAGGACAGACATTGACAAGAAGCCAGAGAGGATGCTTGAACAAGGGCAAAGAGATGTAGACTTAATGAGGCTACTGGTTCACTCAGAGTAGAGAAGGTAACACACATTAAGATTAGACTTGTCTAATCTACAGGTCCAAGTGGTGTACATATAGAAGTCCAAGTGACTACTTAAGGAAGTAGATCAAATGTAACATAGAGGATGAAGAAGAGGAAGAGGGGCATAGAAAAGGAAGACATAAGGCATAGGGCATAGGGTTTGAAATGCATAAGGCATAAGGGAGGAGAAAGGAATGCATAAGGTGAAAGTCTGCTGGAGTGAACATAATTGATGTGACACACATATGACAGAAAGGTTGAAACTTGACCATGTCCTAAGAATAGCAAATGTCTAAGAATAAAAGAGATAAGTTTAGTGTTCATCACAAATTGTCATCACAAGGGAAGTATACTCCATGGTACTGACATGCTTCATCCACTTTCTTGCACATTTCCCAATCTAGTGTTTGCCTAAGTTCTGTTGTCTCCTGCCAGAGACTTACCATCATATGTCTCATTAGTTTCCATTCCTCAAATAGTGGGTCCTCAGTCTCCTCAGTGATCTTGGACTTTTCAGACTCTGCAATATTTGTAACACTATGAGAGAAAATCTAATTACAGTCATTGGATGGTCAGTGGGACAACTAAATGATGTGCACCTTTGGAAAAAGTCCAAGGCTATTATGGGACAAAAATAAGCTGGTATTATGTTGTACACACTCTATGGGTATATGTGTAGCTAGTTTGAAGGGGTATTGTGAGCAAGAGACTGGTGTAATCTAGCAATCAGTAGAAATTCTGGTTATCAAGCCCAAAGACAGTCAGTGGGATAGTCACATCACATGGGTAGGAATGCTATCAAAGCTACCTCACAGGTGATCAATCCTCTTCATCTCCATTGATGTCTGCATCATCCTCTGGTATTTTTGGTTGTGAAATGAGTTTTTCAAGGCCCTTTTGCTTTTCTTTGGTCAACAGCTTTAAAAAGCAAGATGTCATTGAACAAATCAGATACATTCCAATTTGGAAATGTGTGATGTGACAGGTCTGATTCAAGCCTCCAGAATGCCCTCCGTGCTAACTTCGGGTTTCAGACACTTTGCGACTGCAGATGGCCTCAGAATGAATACCATTTAGCTTATATGATATGGGGATTCATGCTGTAGCACTACTGTGTACTCAATTGATGCCTAAGTTGAGATACCTTGTTTTTCAAGGGACTGCCTATGATTCCCTCAACCATTGCGCCATGGTCAGATCACTGATAATAACCAAAACACTTTCATTTTGTAACTGAGACACTAGGGCATATAATTACAAAAAGTCTGAAGGGAAAAGGTGAAAATCTTGAGTGGGAATGCAAAATTTCCCACTGACTGTCCATTTCCCACTGACTGTCCAATGACTGTACATACCACAGCTGAAGCTCTGTTCAATTGGACTGAGGTCTGGTAAATATGGGGGCAGAAATGTCAAGAGACAGCCTTATATCAACTGGTTAGACTCATTGACTCAGAGGGTAATCATAACCACATATTAGCAGCTTCAACTACTTCATGGAGTGCTCCACTTTTATGGGTAGAGCAATTATCAAGCACAATTACACTATTCTCTCCTGGATATTCATTCATATTTGGTAGCTAAAGAGCAAGCATTGGAAAAGTCTTACTATCCTGAGTTTACATAGGTATAGACTCACCACATCATTCACAACAAAATCAAAAAATTCTCCACTATCTATGGATCCTTCCACCACTTGTACAGCTAAGTACCCATCAAGAGACAGTGCAGGGAGAATGCTATACTGTACAGCATTTTCCCCAGAGGCAGCCCACCCATAATGTCACAGACCCACATGATTATCTTTGCTAGATTCATCAAGGAAGACAAGTTGATGGGCATGGTACTCAGAGAGCATATGGAGAAGCCACTGTGCTCATGCATCATAGTCATGCTCAGCTGCTGCTCATGTCAGTTTCTTGCATGAGATCCCAAGTTGTTTGAGGTTTTCATGGAGTGCTGAAATTGAGATAGGTAGGTCATGGTAGATGGTGAGCCAGTCTTGCAGTTCATTGAGGTACAGTGTTGGTTCATCCTCAATGAGTTGGCACAATTCTGCCAGAATATGAGGCTTTAGTAAGCAAGGGCAGCCTTGCAGGTGCCTTGGTGGTGCAACACTGCCATGGTTCTCATAGTTGGCATGCCAGCACATAATGCTCGACGTGGACACACCAAGGAGGCAAGCCACCTCCTCGACTGGTATGTCCTTCTCCAATAGCTGGAAGGCGCACTCCTTGAGATCCGAGCTGACACGACGATGCACCATGAACAGAAGAAACACATTCAACAGCACACAGAGTGTGCAGAGTGGTGGTATGAATTTTTCTATTTTTTCCTATTTACTGACTATTTCGACAATTTTTCGCAATGCTACATCACGTGATACAAACTTTTGTGAAGTCACTGTAACCAATGCCAGGGATCGGGGAAGATCTTTGTTTTGATGGCAAATTGTTGCCTGAAAATGCTTTGTAGCTTGATGTATTTCGCATTTTTCATCTCAGTATCATTGTATATCCCCGATTTTTTGGCATTAACACATTACTACACCATATGTATGTTACAAAAATTTGCGGAAGTCAAGAGCCATGTGTAGCATCAGTAAATTCCCAAATTTCAAACATCTGATTGTTTTCAAACATGTGATCAACAACAGTACCTGAACTATAAAAACCCATAGCCTATAAATTTAGTTTATAGAAACTACAAATATTTTCTGCTACTCTTAAAACCTAACCTCGAATTTTGGAACTTAGTGCAAGCTCTTCCACTTTATTAAACCCCTCTTCAACGGAAAACCCGTCTTGCTTGTCATCAACAAAATCGATGTCACTCGCCTCGAAGATCTCACCCCCGAAAACCGCGCCCTCGTACAAGAAATCATCGATGCCGAAGGCGTGCAATCTATTCAGGTCTCATGCTACTCCGAAGGTGTCATAGATCTCAACAACAAGGCTTGCGGTGCCCTTCTCGCACACCGTGTCGATAACAAACTCAAGGGCAGCAAAATCAACGCGATCGCGAACCAGATACACGTTGCGCAGCCGAAACCTAGAGACGACGTCATTAGAGCGCCATTCATACCTGACGTGGTGAAGGAGAGGAGGAAGTACGATAAGAACGACCCTGAGAGACGTAAGTTGTTGAAGGATCAAGAGGTTGAAGAAGGCGGCGCTGGTGTTTTCAACATCAACCTGAAGAGTACGTCCGCCAGTTTTCCGAGTTTACTAATAACCTGTTTGCTGATGCTAACTTCACAGAGGACTACATTCTTGCCAACCCCAAATGGAAGATGGACATCATGCCCGAAATCATGGACGGCAAGAATGTTGCAGACTTCATCGACCCCGACATCGCCGAGAAACTCGAAGCCGAAGGATTCTACGACAGCGATGAGGAACTGGTGTGTTCTCCCTCCCCTCCCCTCTCCCCCGTCCCTTAACTATTACCCACTCGCTCATGCTTATCTACCATAACAGTTCGATTCGGATGACGAACGCGAAGCTGCTGAAGCCCAAGTCGCGCTCCAGCATAAAATCAAACCTCAATCCATCAAAAAGTCCAAAAAGAACCAAGCCCGGCTACCGCGTACCGCTGGCTTACGAACACTCACAGAACTTACAGAGGAACTCACCAAAGCCGGATTGGACCCTAGTCGGATACAGGAAAGGGCAGAACGCCTGGCAAAGATTCAGGCTGCGCAGCGGAAGAGGAAGAGGGATGACGATGACGAGATGGATGTTGATGGTGAGGATAGCAGAGCAAGTGACGATGGGGATGGTGAGATGGTGATGAGATGGATGTGGATGGAGAGGAACAACCGTCGAGTAAGAAGGTCAAGACGAATTCTGGGGCGGTTGCTGCGAAGCGGATGCCCAGGTCTGATCGCACCTTGGCTGGTTTGCGAGATGAGGCAGTAAGTTGTTTTACCCTCATTTGTCTCTCTCAACGTGTTCACCATATTACTAGCAAGCTAGCCGGGCTACAAAACTGCTGAACTCCGGCAACGCCCCCGGAATATGCTTGCCAAAGCCGCCGAGAGCGATCGTGCGATCAGAGTCAAAATGGTCTGTGTTCCCGCTTTTTATTGCCTCTTCATCTGGATTAACTCTATTCTTCACCCCAGCCCAAGCATCTATTTGCTGGCAAACGAAATGCAGGGAAGACCGACAGAAGATGAAAAAAACATGCGCACACCTAAACGATTCCAGATCATTAGAGTCAATTTGTCTTTCTTTGGACGTTGCCGTTCCACTATCTTGCCTACCTCCTGTCGTCCTCGTCATTACTCGAGTCCCTATGCTTTCATGTCACGACAACCACATATGTATTCCAACTCGATAACCCGACAAACTGATATAACCCAGTACGACCTACCTAAATGTTCCTAGCCAAGAACATTTGGGTTTTCATGGAGGAGATTCCGCCTCACGATCTTCGGTAGGTATGCTCTAATTGCGAGACTCAGATCATGATCACATTGTACAGGCGATATACAATCCCGAATAGCAAATTTAATGTACGAACTTTAAATAACTTCAGCGTCAAAATATTCCTTGAGCAACCCCTCCACGTCCTTACCCTTCCGCGGGGTGAATGTACACTGGAACGGCAATGGTGCGCTGAAGTATATTGCCGAAATGAGAAGGCAGTTGGAGTGCATCTGAGACGAAAGCTCACGAGACGAGTGAGTCAGCAACAAACTCAGGCACAACTTTGATGGCATTCCCCTCAGAGTCAAGCATTGGTGAGATATCAAACACAGACAGGATGG
Organism: Podaxis sp. C-F-101400; assembly: GCA_018524895.1. Taxonomy (NCBI): domain Eukaryota; kingdom Fungi; phylum Basidiomycota; class Agaricomycetes; order Agaricales; family Agaricaceae; genus Podaxis; species Podaxis sp. C-F-101400. The sequence goes on from JAEUWR010000401.1 coordinate 19,149, forward strand.
AGGCAGTGGCGATGTATATCATCGACAATGCGATATGCGACCCGGGGCAAATTCTAACAAACATATTAATAATGAGCGTTTAAGAGAAGGATTTTGCCACATACCTTCTGCCAAAACCAAACGTGGCGATGGCCTCCGGATCAGGAACATCGCTGGAGATGACACCATTCTTGAGGAACCTTTCTGGTTTGAATTCCGTAGGGTTTGGGAAAACCTCCTCATCATGAAGCATCGCACTAATGGCATAGTTAATCTGAATTAAACGTGTCTATAATAAAATCACGTACTATATATTTGCGAATACTGTGGACCCTTTGGGAACGTAGTATCCCTCATATACATCCTCGTCTGTGGTTAAATGAGGAACTCCCAAGGGTGTAATTGGATTCCATCTGAAAGGCTTTTGTCAGTAAACTCGACATATGGTAAGCCAGAATGCTCACCGCAAGGTTTCTTTGATAATAGCAGAAAGGTATGGCAGACGGGGTCGGTCGGAGAAGTCAGGTAGCCTGCCAGATCCGACTACAGAGTCAAGCTCCTGCTGAGCCTTACGCTGAACGCCGGGGTGAATCAGCATCGCAAGTATGAATGCCATGACGGCGGCAACAGTCGTTTCAGAGGCCGCTAACGTGATTTGAGATGAGCTCATAATGGTTCCTTCAACAGAACTTTTTGCTCTTTACCATTAAAGATCTGCGTTGCAGCTTGCTTGGTATGCTGTGCCTGAAACTCAAAGTCAGGTTCGTTACGATGTCGTTCCAGGCTCTCCGTAACGAAGCATTCTTTAGGTGCACCTTCATCCTTTCAGAGGGTCAGTGTGAGCAAGACCAGGATGAATCGCGCCCATACGATGTCTTTCAGTGTCGCCCGGTACGGCTCTTCCATCAATTTGTGAATCTGTTCGCGCATCTTACGTGCCACCTTCTTAAAGCCGGCGCCCGGTACCCACTCAGGAACATACTTCAAAGGGGGCACCAAGTTGACAAGATACGACCCAGGTGCACCGGCAAAAAGCAGGTCTGTGAAGACGCTGTCTGCAAAGTGGACCAAGGGATCACCTGTTCGTTGAGTAGGGATACCATATGTTGATGATATTGAATATCCCCCCATACAACTAGAGAACGTGAGTGACAGCTATAGCCAGAGTGCAAGCTAGCGGACAGACCTCTTTACGTGCTCATATGCATCGTTAGGGGATTGATAAAGATTCGGCAGAAGGCTTTTTCTGACAAACTCCAATTGCCTTTCTTGGTCTCGCCTCAGATTCTTTGGCGAGAAATACTGCTGGAAAATTCTTCTGTGATTTCGCCACTCATCACCGTAGGGCATCGCCGCAAAGAACATCTTGGCTCCAACCCTGATATTGTGAGTCAGGACCTCTTTGACAGAGCCGGGTAGAGTCAACGAACACTTCGGTGACCATTCTAAACTGTGGTCTATGGCAGAAACACAAAGCACTCAACGGTATGCTGGCCTTTTACAGATGGTGTGTGACGCACCTACTGGAATACAAGCCCGATCGCTTCTCCAAGATATCTCTTGCCACACGAATGTCGTTCACCCCAATCATCGGTAGACCGAAGGCTTCGAGATACACGATTTTTGTACCTGAAACCCTCAAATGAGCTTTCATCTCAGGAATTCAAGGACCGCTCACCGAGCATTTCTCCCAGGCTCTTGTAGAATACATGCACGTGCTTCGGAGGAATTGAGAATGCATTGCCGACAATGGGCCATCGCGGTATTCCGGGAGGAAGAGGAAGAATTGGCTTGCGTCGGTAACGATAGATGTAGTGGACCAGTATGCAAAGACACAAAATGAAAATGTCTCGAACTGAAAATATCTCCATCGCAGAGGAAATCATTCAGCGCAAAGTGTGATAGTAGCGCTATTTATCTGGAACGTGGGGCGCCTTTAGCCATAAGTGTCTGTGTGATGACGCTCCTCCTGCGGTGCAAAGAAGTACTTCTTCAGCCAGATCACTGGACCATTTGGCGCCATGCCGTTTTAAAGGCGCAAGGGGCTCCTTGGATTGGGTCTGCACTATCCAGAATACCACGGCCAGAATTGAACCCTGAAGCAAGAGCAACACAGATAGATATCATACTGAGTCCAGTAGAATATTTGCAGGATCGCCATCTCGTTATTTCCCTAAGACGGATGGATTGGGAACACATGAGATGATTGCTGAAGCACTGGACTTTGTACTGCCATGAGAAAAAGAATACAGGCACCAGAGATCCCCGTCAAGATTAGCCTCCAAGAGGAAGTCTTGTCTTACCGCTGTTGGCCAGATGCGGAGAAAGCAATGGAGTAGGAAATATAGAAGTTCAACCATGTCAACAGCTGGTCTCGCTGATACAGTCTGCGTGGGATCGCATGGCCACGCAGATGTTATGATCTACTCTGCGCCCTGTGATTTCGTTGGTGAGCACCAAAGTTACTCGGGAACCAGGAGAGTTTCAGGTGAGAAAGTCAAGATGAATTTCGGGAGATTATTACGAAGCGCCTGGGTCCCATTTTAGCCCCCTAGCTAGTCTCCACGGTGACGCTGATGAGTTGTCTTCGCCCTCACTTTCTTAACTTTTATCATATTACTAGAATGCCACCCAAGCTACCAAGCTCCACAATTTGGGACAAGTTCCCGAAATGTGTTCGCCAAAATTGGAGAGGGATCATGCGATTGGTCAAGATTGTTTTTCCATCCGCTTTGTATTGTTTCGTTTCACCTTGACAAACTCTATCCTTCTGCTTGAGTCCAAACATGCTAGCAAGGGGGTAGCTGACAGACGGTGAAGTCGCTACATTGTCCTGAGTCACTCCAAAGTCATTTTCTTATTGCGTTGCTACATGATCGTCCGCCTATGTATCTCAATTCAAGAGTCCTGTGTATGCATTATGTAAACCACATCTGTGTTCCAACCCGCGAGACACTATCACACCCACATCTCTACAACTAGTTTTACTAGTCATAAGTCATCAAGCAAAGCGGATACGAGGACGCGCCAATGGCTAGCTAAGTAGTAAGAGGGAAAACGCGGAGTGATGGTCGATTCATACAACCCGTCATCGAGACGAAAACTCAGATCAAAAGTATGTACAACAGAGGAAGATCGAAAGACAGGATATCTGGGATATCGGTGGTTATCTGAAAGAGGTAGGGTGCGGGAATAGAAGGTAGTAAAACAGACAGAAGGGAACAGGGGTAGAGCCATCAGAGAGAGCGGAGAGTATCCAATCAAATCCGAGAAGAGATAGGGAAAGCCGAGGCGCACAGAGACTAGGTATGTGTATATGTGTACATCGCAAAGGGGAGAAAAAGGGAAGAACAGGGGAACTAGGAAAAATTTTGTACTGATTCATCGATAAAGGCGCATGAGATCGTCGAACGGCGCCAATCCGTCCATCCATCCGTCCATCCATCGTTGACGTTGTTGCGTGAAATCAAAGGTCTGCTACATGGAAACGAGGTCCACGCAGGGTAAAGCTACAACGGAAACACCGAACGGTCCTTTAACCATACGAGTGTCCCAGTAAAGCAAGAGTAGAGATCCAGGGATAAATTAGCCGCCCAGTGAGGGAGAAGCAGGATATAAATAGTGATCGATCTTCGCATCGGAGGTGAGGGAGGTTTGGTGGGGTGTCGCGGTAGGGAGACGAGGAAATGGAGGGGGTTGAGCGGCCGGAGAACTAGCAAGAAAGTGGAGAAAGCAAAGAGACGAGGGAGAGGGGATAGAAAAATCCAAGGCATCTAAAAGAGACCCAACATCAAATACAGCAAAGGGGATACAAGAGGAAAATTGGCAAGACAACCGCTCAGTCCCAATCAATAGCCATACCCCCGGGACCCGTTGCAATACCGATCCCACGATCCGCCTCCCTCCTCAACCACTTCAGCGCAACCTTATCCTCCCGCAAATGGGGACTGAGTATGTCCCAACATCGCTGGTTATGCTCTTTAAGCCACGACTTTTCTTCCTTGGTCAGCATAGACTCCTTCACCATACGCGTTTGGATCGGGACGCATGTAAGCCGTTCAAAGCCAAGCCAGATATCGCCGTTGAATTCGTGCTTGGTTTTGACGCGTTTGACGACGAGCGCAGATTCAATGCGCATTCCCCATTTATCTTTGAGGTCTGAAAATAGAGTTAACTATCGATAGAGCTTCAAGGAATAAGAGATCAACATACAAAAACCAGGTTCGTTGGTAATGACGTGTCCTGGCATGAGGGGTACATTACTATTGAACCCATGCTCTCCCTCATGTACAGTCAAGAACGAGCCGAATCCATGACCAGTTCCATGCTATAAGCAAACCGCCAATCAGTACAGCCACCGCGCCACATCAGTAATACGTAACTACCCACCATGTAGTTCAGCCCATCCTTCCACAACGCCTTGCGTGCCAACACGTCCAGCTGAATCCCAGGCGTGCCTTCAGGGAACACTGCGCTATCAATAGCGATCTAATAACAAATGACGATCAGCATCGGATATGAAAGGAAGAGCACAGCAGAGCGGAGATGAAGAGAAGAGGATCAGCTACACACATGTCCCTGCAGAACCCTCGTATACGCCTCACACATGTCCGGCGTTGGCCTCCCGAAATGAACAGTCCTTGTCGTATCACATGTCCCATCTCGATACTGCCCTCCCGAATCGCTATATCCAACCATTAGATATAGTCCACGAATTTTTCATGATTAGGAATGACTCACTTGAGGTAGGGCGTATCTCTATCAATCATTCTAGCAGTGTGTTTCTTGGGAGTATAATGAGGCAACGCAGCGTTTGGCCCGCTCGCGGAAATAGTCTCATATGCGAGACCCATAAATTTCTTTTGCTTCATCCTGAATTCCTTAATCCGCCATGCAGCTTCCCACTCGGTGATGTCGTAGCCTGAGTTTAGTTTGTTTTCGAGCCAGGCGAGGAACCGCACCTGCACATGAGAATTATGAGTAATGTACACCACATTGATTGACGGAGGTATGGAAAAAGAATGAGGTAGCCGAGTCAATAAAGAAGTATACGTACAAACGCGACGCCATCCCGGATGTATGCTTGCCTCAACCCCTCAATCTCAGTCTCATTCTTAATAGCCATCATATACTCAACACGGTTGGGAGCGAGCGTGTACCTGAAGTGCGTGAGCATGAGGGAAATCGCATACGAGGTCGATGCCGAAAGCAGCAGCTATGCGTAACATTAAGTACGTGTTGTTGACAATAGCTATATGCATGAAAAAGACACACCTTGCCCTCGCCCCATTCGCGCCTCCTCAAAAAAGGCCAAAGGTCTGTATAGTTCCTCCTCTCGACGTTCATCCTCTCTAAATATTGCATAACGGCCTCATCGACCTTGGACGAATCCAAGAAGAGAATGGCCTTGTCGAGGCCAACGTAGAGGTATGCGTGGAAGAGGGGGTTGAATGGGATGTCGACACCTCGTAGGTTCAGGGTCCATGCTAATTAGGGGATAAGCGCTGGGGCGCTCAAACTTATAGGGAGGACAAAACGTACCAATGCAAGGTAAGGATGTGACGAGCATTCCAACGTGCATTTGTTGTGGGGTCGGTTCGGTTGATTTAGAGTACGAAGGGATAGCGGGAGGTTGGGCCTTGATCCATTCTCGAAGTTTGTAGAGCTTGTAGGTGGCGTCTTTGCCTATGCACGACGTTAGTGAAATGCAAGAATGAGAGGTTGGAAGGACGCGCACCAGTATACTCGATAGATTGCACATAAACAACGCCCCTCGGCTTCTGCGGTTTGTCCTTCCATATGAGGTCGACGAGATTCTGCGACGGGAAGACAAACTTGCAGTCCAGTGCGGTGAGCTTGGAATTGATCAAGGATGCTTTCTCGTGGGATATCATTCGGGCATCAATGCCAATCCGCTGGCCCCTTGACAAAAGGGACTACATCGAACAATCAGAACATCGCTGACAAGATATGCGAGGAGAGTGGAGTTACGTACCAAGAAGAACTCGACCCAATCTTTGTAGCCTCTGTGATTTCTTGTATCACCAGCTGGAATGACTTGCCAGTTTCTATCAGTTTGGTTCTCGGCTTGTATCCAGTATCTGGAATCAGTGACCAGATATGCGTGGTCTTTGGTGACAATGGCCACGCCAGCGGAACCCGAGAATCTGCGAGGGATACGTAAGCTACAGGTTCGTAGTAGATGTGATGTGATTGGAGAACATCGAACCTACCCAGTGATGAACTCTCTGCGCTTGTCACTTGGCGCGACATACTCGGAGCCATGAGCGTCCTCGGATGGCACAATGCTAGATTTGAGATGATCAACAAGTATTTTGGGTCAAAGTGGGGGGTAAACGCACTAGAAATCGACATTGGCCTTTTCCATCTCCGCGCGGAGGTCTGCCAGTCTCTCAGTAGTATTTACGGTTTTGTCTGGTATAGATTCTACATCTCCTTGCATCTTGCGCTCGAGAGCGGACCCAACGAGCGTGCTTGTTGAATCCTGAGGCATGAGCGGGGGACGGTGTTTAGGGGCTGACGACCGACTGCTCGACGTTTGATAACTTTGCTTGGATTCTTTACTCCTGTTCGACGAGTGCGACCTCATAGTATCTCCGCGCTGTAGTGTCTCCTGCGCACGCACGGTACTCTTGCTGGCATATGATGATTTTGTATCGCGACGAATAGGGGGTAAGGCTTTGCCTTCCTGGGCCTGATATAGCGGGAGTGGCGTTTCACTGGCATTGGACGACGAGCGTTCACGCATAGCAGCCTCGACCTCCTTTTCTTTCTTCCCTATACCCCAGCCATACCCCCACTTGGACGAAGTCGTCGACTTTTTCGTCCCTGTCATTGTGTTCCCGCGGCTGAGCTTTGGCGAGCCCTTCATTCCCCCTTCGCCGCCTACAATGATTGGAGGAACCTCGTCGTAGCGTTCAGAGTCAGTGCGGAAGGTGAGGTTGTCGGCCTCTGTTGTCAGGGTGGACGTGGGTGAATAGGAGGGATGGCGTGTAAGGCCAGCGTGTGGGTGGGATATTTCAGAGGCGTCGCCGATGGAGATCCTGCGTTTCTGCTTTGAAATAAAAGGAAAGCATATGGGGGGTGGTGGAGGAGGCATGGTGTCGTCGTGGAGGACAGCGAGGACGGCTTTCGAGGACGACTTGAGGACGACAAGCACACGAGGCTCAGAATTTGGCTGATGTAAGCACCTTCTTATATAGACTCCGAAGAACAGCCCCGAGTTCACACCGGAACTGGCGGATCTCGTGCCGGGACCTGACATAACCCCACACGAGGCTGCTGCAGAACCCTAGAGCCTTCCCCAGACTCGCCCTCTTAGGGTAGCCAGAACTGCGATCCTTCGCGATGGCTCTGATATAACCAAACTCTCTCACCAGGTTGAGAATCCAAGACCCAGATGACCATAGCCCGAGAAACAGACCGACCTTGACAGAACACCCGGCCATATGCGTAGCATCCCCACTGCCAGACTTTCTGGAATGCGTGATGACGTGGTGCGACATTCATTCGCCGTCAAGCTGGCTCATTCACATGTTCGCCAGTCAACGCGACCCCCATGAGTCCAGGAGCTTATAGTGCAGCAAGGCCAAGCGAGGATGTGAGCAGGGCTCAAGCTTTGAAAGCCGCTGGAGCAGCTGATAACAGCCATGGAGCTTATCGGAGCTTAGGCTCCAATCCAGTGTACAGCATTGCGTATCCCTTGCTAGCTACACCCTCGTGTCCTCCGACTGCGTACGAACGGGCTTGGGTATTACTTATTGTTCTAGGGCCATCGAATCGCAGAAAGCCTGGCTTGGTTTGGAATCCTCGAGGATGAAGCATGATAACAAACTTCCCCTTGATGCGTGATAACCTATCTTTAGTCGGCTAGCGATTGGTCTTAACAAGGTTCAAAAGCTTGGCCGCAGTTCGTGGCCTAACACAGATAACTTAGGACAGGGATATGCTCTGATTCTACCCCACATGAATTCCCAGCGCCAAGATGCCCGCAAGTGCTCAAAAATTAGGGTTCCCGCCACGCCCATGCACGCAGTCAGCGTCAGGCAAGAAATATGGGCGAAATGACGGATGACCGACTTGTGATCACGATGGCTACACCTAGTAGATGAGATACAACGTGGATCTTAGCTCATTTTCTGCAGGGAAAGGTGGACAAGAGGGCACAGACGACGGTACGGCGGAAATCAGAAGTCACCAGCAATCAAAACAACTGCAAGCGTCTAGAACCCGACTAACGGTTCCATCTAGTCAATTTAACTCCGCACACAGGCTCAGTGGTCCAGCTCATGTTCTCGTGAGCACGGCTTCTTCCCTGCGTTAAGTCTAGTTAAGCGCGCTTGCTAAATCCCTTCACAATATAATTAGGCAGTCCTCCTATGCCCCAAGTATCCAAACATATCGACCTCATCCGAGTCGGAGAACGTGCCTTTAATTGATGCTGATGTCCATAAGCTCATTAGAGACCTTTGGCAACACGGGAGCCCGCATTTTGAGCGAAAAAGCGACTCAATTTCAAGGCTCCTTGGGTCAATTCCGCTGTGGGGCTCGACTCCACAATACATATCATCTATCACCTGGGCACTCTTACTTTACGTAGATTATAGATGATTTCGCATCCTTCAGTCAGTAGGGGAGGCTGGGGTGGTGGGAATGTGGCTGATGTGCCGGAAGGGGGCAGGCCGACTGCAGACAGCCTTGACAAATCCATTACCCTCCTAGATAGGATTTCATGGAGACTGTGGCGTAGCAGCTGGAGCCTCTGCATTCTAGCTCAAATCATAGTGCATTTGATTTGCTCAAAACTCGCCCAAAACGCTAGCGCCCGTGTTGCAAAAGGTCTCTATTAACCTGATATTCCTCTGGGGGCATCATCAACAGCATCTAATAGCCGACGCCCATCAATACAGCAATAGATTCACAAATCTAACACTATTACCACACCACGCACTGGAGTGGGAAATCCCATCCGGCACCCACACCAAATGTTAAAACTAATGTGATTGGTGACCCCAAACAATCAGTTAGGATTAGTTAACGTCATACGTCAATCCATCCACCAATCCACCACAAACCGCCACCCACGTTACCATGACGATCAGACCAATTCTCGTTGTCCCTGACTTGGATTGTGTGTTGGTCCGTGTTTACACCTGCACCCACAACAAGTACACTTTCCTCTTTGGGTAAATTTCCGTGGATTGGTGTTCAAGTCCTATGGATTGGTTTTCGCCGGGTTTTTGCCCGAGGGCTATATAACCGCGCTCCTCCCTTCCTCCCCTTCCCCAACCCGCCTCAGCAATTCACCCCCGCATCCAAGCCCCAGTTTCAAGTCGATTTTCCGAAGAAGATATCACCATGAACACCACCGTCCAGATCACGACTCCCCTCCCCCTTTACACCCGTGACTCCTTCGCGTCTTCTTCCTCTTCTTTCGACAAGCCCGAAACGGACTTGCACGCTTTCGGCTACACATTCGCACCCTCCAGCGAAAGCCGGCACGATCGCAGACTCTCAACCTCGAGCCTCGCTCCCGAGGTCCTCCCACCTACTTATTCTGAGAGTCACCGGGACGTTGTTCCGGAATACACGGCTACATATGAGCCCGTCACGCTCGCGATGTATCTCTTCCGCTTTGGTTTCTGTACGTCCTTTACCCCACTTTTCAATCAACCATTGAAGCTCACTGCCGAATTCAGTGTTCCCGCCATTCTGGCTTATGGGCGCATTCATCCTCTTCACACCCCTCCGCGCCCCTCCTACTTCCCCTCAAGATGAAGAAGCCACAGTCGGCTCGTGGCTTCCCGAAAAAACTGAAGCTGAAAAAGAGGCGTTCATCACTCACATGCGCAAGGCCGAGCTCAAATGGGCTAAGCGCTGTCTTATCGCCTTCTTGATCTTCGCCGTTGTTGTCGGCGTCGTAGCTGGACTTGCTGTTTGGGCCACTTCGAAGTAAACGTCTTTCCTCCATCTTTCGGGCGGCGTCCTATTGGACGGACTTGGCGGGAGATTGGTTTTGGGGATTTGGAAGTTGGTGTGCCGCTGTTTTGGATTGGGTCTCGGACTGGGTTACCGAGTCTCCCAGCCACATGCACACAAGAGAACTTTCCCTCACTTTGCTGTTGGCGCTTCGCCAATATCCTTCTTTTTGCCTCCTCGATTGATTTCGAGTCGAGGGCGCGTCGTGACCTGGAGTGTCACTCGCGCATCATATCGCATGACAGTACAAAAGCGCTCGAGCACTCCTTACGTATATTCACTCATCCATCTTGGACTTTATCTGCATATGACATTATCAGGCATTCGTATTTCTTGCTTATCCCTTTTTATTCTTATATTACTTAGATATTCGGGACTGTGTCTCATGTGTATTCTTAGATGTAAAACTAGATGCCGAGATGAATTAATGTGAATTAGATGAACGCCTGCTCATCCCGAGTGAACGCACTTCCGCGTCATCAGCGATGACTTGGATTGGAGGGATAGAGAAGTGGTATCTGATGATGTTGCAAGATAATCTTTGAAGCAGTACATGAGCTAGCTCCATTTCAAGCATAGTGTGGTGGGTGGAACATCCACAGGATGTTGAGTGGCTTTAAAGTAAGTATGTTTATAGCACCGATTTGCTGTGCTGGTGCGTCTGGCAGTGTTGCTCAGGTCGCCTCGAAAATTGCGAAATCCGTCCCACATCGAAATGGAGAGGTGAAACTTAGCCAAGGCGCATGAGGGATCAATCCCCAAGAGCCCAGCATCCACCCGAGTTGCTATTCCCAGGCAGACCACCGGTATGCTCTGGTTGCTCGGTGGCTTCTTCTAGGATTCATCCCGTCACTACATAACGCGGGAATTGATCGGCGAGGGGAACAGTCGAGTGCACAGCGGTTTCGGCCCTGCGAAAGGTCTCGTCAGAGGCTGTCGCCCTGACGACTCGCCCTCCCAGGTAGACTTAAGACTTACTCCCTGCTAAACTAATCATGAGGAGTGCAAAGATCAGGCGACCCCCCAGTAGGCAGGTTGCTGGTTAGATGGGTGGGAGATGAAGACGGGGTGGGATGCTTCCAGCCCGAGTCCTTAACCTCACGAGGCCTTTAGCCCCGTGACCCTATCTTCGCGGACCGGAGACGAGACTTTCGTCGTCGGCCGGGATTTTGTCGGGGCCATATAATGGCGGACGAAGATGGATGCTTGGACTCGAAATCTCATAGCGCCCATTACCATAAATAGCAATACCGCCCATTGGGACAACAATATGAGCGACTCATCGTCCGGAACTCGGGAAACTCAAGGTTGAACTGTAAAAGTTTTCTACCCCGTTATGCCCTCTATTAAGTTAATTCCTATGCAATTCCTATGCTCGTTCACATTCTTGAGGAGGACTAAGAAACCCTTCGATGTCGCGATAGAATCATGCAAGGGCATAGGAGATCGGTGAGATCACGGGTGGAGAGGATGTGGAGCCCGAAATTCGGCTACGTATGAAAATGCGTTGCCTTCATTTCTGGCCCACTGGTTTAGAATGGTTTCGAATTTTCATATGACTCAGTTAGTAGGTAGTCTCGTGTATTTAAGGAGGCTACCTGCGCACAATAAACCCAGCTCCCTACGATGGGGATGTCTCACTAGTCAGTTTAGTCTCGTTAGTCTCGCTTCGTCTCGCCTCGAATCGTCGTCGTTATTTTATTTGCTCCCAATCTTACTCTATGATTATCTAATCCGGAGGAAGGACTTCGGACCCCTCGCTGCCAGACGGACGCTGACACCCTTCGCTATACACCCCGAACTCGCCTCTTCAAGGATGATATATCGGAGACTGACTACTGTTGGTCCACCTTGTTCTCTTTGCAAGGGTCTTTTGAAGGTCTCCAATCTTGTGAGTGACTACCTCACAACAACCTCCTACCCATTCATTCGCAGGCTGGAACAATTATTACTTGTTTCTAATTGCCTACTTTGCTTAGAGTAGGCAGTTAAGTTGGTAGTGACACAAATAGTGGTTTACTTCCTAAACCAGGGAACCGGAACATTTACACCTACTCTGACTACATGAATTTAGTCCGAAATTTAATATATCCTTAATACCATTTTTGCGCGTCTCTCTTATAACCCATACTCTGTCATAACCCATAGATCGCGCCTTCCATCAACTGCTATGGGTTAAGACAGAGGCAACTATGTTACTTATTATTTTGTCCTAGATTCCCCGTATTTTGGGCATACCCTAGCCACCCTATAGGGAATTCGCTGAAACCGTGCTTAGCTAGGCCATAGGAACGGCCCGTTCCTACCGCCTAATTAGGCCCGTCAAATGGGTAGGTGGCGTTTCCTTGATGTATTGACCTCGTAAGCACAGATAGAGATCAATCTGGTGATCCTGGGCACAAAAGAATGTGGTCTCATTGAGCTTCTTCGGGATATATATGACATTGTTCCCCAATGGAGTTTAGCTGTGAGTACGAAGATGATTCACATGCGAAATCTGTTTTCAGGTGACGATTCCTCTGCACGTCTTTTCATACTCGTTTAAAAAAACAAATTCTTATTTTTTCACCTCGTCGGGTCGTTCTCCCACACCATATAAGGTGAAATGTCCCCTGTGTCGGGCTTTGATCTTTCTCGTGCACAAGTCGCGTGGTATTTCTGCATCATTGATCTTGGTGGCTTGCTCCTTTCAACCTTCTACCTCCTACAGTGACCAATTTACGTCCACAATCTACTTTCTGAAACACTTTCCTGGGTTCTCGTGCTCAGATGTAGCACAACGACGGCCTCGCCGGAGACGAAAATGATCCCCAGGCGAAAGCTCGGATCAGAATCACTTAACAAACTTCCCGAAGCGCGTTGCACCATGGACGCAGAAGAATTTCGCATGTTCGCAGTTTTTCGAATGACTGACGAAACATAATCTTGCGCATACCTAGTTTACATGCGTCCAATGGGTAGATTCGGATATCAGGCTTCATTTCGGAGACGGGTGTCGACGTCGAGATCGATTCTATGTCTTTAGCGTCGTCACCCCGGTGCGGAATTACGAAGTGCATGTTTACTGCGGAATAACTATGGCGGCCATCTAAACCGCGGACATGAACCCTCAGGTCGACATCTGGGTACGCTGGGCTTCATATCTCAGGTTAGCGTATATCTGCCCACATGGGCAAGTATTTCATCTGCATCAATTCTGGCGGGTTCTACCTACCACACAAGTCATATCAATGCCGCGCTTGACCCACAATCGGAGGACAAATCCCAACTAGGAAGGCCAGAATGTGCCGAACTCGGTGCGAATCTATGGCTTCTGTCTTCTATACCCAAGGTATGGATAACCTTCTGAAACCTTCTCATCGACAACATCGAGGGGTCCCATAATGGAACTTCTCCGGTGAAACCTCGAACCTAGCACTCCAAAATGATGGCGTTTCAGAAGACAGAGAAGGGTGTTACCTCCCTGGTCTTATCGTGAGTCGGATTGACATGGTGGGACACTATTTAAGTTGAACACGCCCCTAACGAGGAACTGTGGGCAACACATTTGTTTTGTGTTCTTCCCTCATCTTCATCCTCTTCTTCTCGTCTAACCTTTTGGTTTACTGAGTAGTAGATATGGGTGGTGGACCTGCGGTTGTCAGTGATGGAGGTGGTTATGCACACCTAATCGATATGAGGCCCTGGTGGAAGAACTCGCGTAAGTATTTTTATGCTGGAGTAACTATTGCATAGTTGATTGGAGCTCAGGCCTTTGGTTATTGAACTTATGGATTGCACTCTTGCTTATCACGTCCTCGACAAACGGGTACGATGGAAGTATGATGAGTAGGTGACCTTTCTTAATAATTGTCAATACCGGCAATAATGGACAACGTTGCAGACGGTTTACAATCTCTTACCCAGTGGAATGATGCTTTTGATCATCCTACCGGTGGCAAGGTGTGTTCCTTCTCATAATTATCTGGGGTCTTCCTAATTGTGCATTCGGTCAACAGCTCGGACTCCTCAACGCCATCCAGGTACATTCCGTACCAAATGTAGATCGTTCAGCCAGCTAATCAAACTCTCGCAGAACATTGGAAGTCTTGCGGCGTACCCATTCTCGCCATACATCTCTGATGGTCTTGGTCGTCGTTCCGCCATCTTCTTAGGGGCTTTAATCATGATAGCGGCAACAGTTCTGCAAACAGCCTCGCAATCCGTCGGCATGTTCATCGGTGCTCGGTATGTACCCTTTCTAGCCTTCCCGGTATCCTAGCGATGAACTTAACACGAATAGATTCCTGATTGGATTTGGACTTACGTTTGCAGCTGCCGCTGCCCCGCTCTTGGTTACGGAGATAGCCTACCCGTCTCAACGCGCGCAAGCTACGTCGATGTACAACACTCTCTGGTATTTGGGCAGTATCATGTGAGCATCCGTCATAGTCTCGTCACTATGTACTCGTCTTCTTGATCTGATGGTTGTGTTTTTTATCTTCTTAGTGCTGCGTGGACCGTGAGTGCTTTCTGCTTTCCTAGTATAGCAATAGATATGACATCCTTTATCACAGACCTTTGGAACATTCCATATTCCTACGAGCTGGTCCTGGCGTATCCCATCCGCTTTGCAAGGCTTGCCGTCTATTCTCCAGGTTGCATTAATTTGGTTCGTGCCCGAGTCACCCAGGTGGCTGGTTAGCAAAGGGCGGTATGTACCCACAGTTCCCCCTTGCACGAAGTCCGGTGCTAATTTGGAATTAGTGAAGAACAGGCGCTCAAGACTTTGGCATACTACCATGCCAGGGGCAATGCGTGAGTGTTTGTTCACCATTGAATCATCGTGCGGCTGAAAAGCTGATGCTGATAATTTCATAGACAAGATCCGCTCGTTGAGTTTGAGTTTGAGGAAATCAAGGCTGCAATCGCGTTTGACCGGGATGTTGCGGCTAACGTCGGCTGGTTGAGCTTGATCAAGAGCCCTGGAAATAGGAAACGTATGAGGATCATCATTGCCCTTGCATTCTTTTCGCAGTGGTCCGGTAACGGCCTTGTGTGAGTAGTGTTTCCTATTTCTGAATTCTTGTTGAGCTAAGGTCCCGGTGTTAGGTCATATTGTGAGTATACGAAGCACAGCCTGGGATCAAAAGTGTCAGTCTGAGATGATGTTTGATTAGACCTGAACAAGGTCTTTGATGCTGTCGGAAGTGAGTCAATTGGATAGATGTTCTTGAGTGGAAGGGGCGTTGATTACGTCTTGTTTCACCTAGTCACCGATCCCACCATCCAACTTCTCATCGTGAGTTTCCAATTTCCTGTTATACATCTAGTGGCATTCATCCTCCTCACAATATAGAATGGTATCTTGAACATTTTTAATTTTTTCGTGGCGATTATCGCTGGTCTCTTATGCGACCGCGTCGGTCGAAGGAGGTTGTTCCTTACTTCTACGCTTGGTACGTTTACGGCCTCGATGCCTCCCCGAAACCATGTATTGACGCCAAGCTCCGATTTCGTTTGATCTGTGCGCATAGGCATGGTGCTATTCTGGACGTTGCAGACCATTTGCTTCGCATTGAATTCGCAACATGGTGATCGAAAGGCTGCACATGCTTTCATTGCATTCATCTGTAAGCCAGCCTTATCTTATGGCACTTGGTGACCCTGTTTAACCATCTTTCAACCAGTTTTGTATTATGGATTTTGTGAGCATCCCCTCCTTTCCCTGGGTGAATACAGCATAACTAAGGTCCTGGATCCGACTAGATGATGTATGTCCACACTCATATAGCTAACTGTCACTTCTCTCCGTTTGATCGCTGATTATGCACCCTGTACTTCCTTTAGCTCGCCTTTACACCGCTCATCGTCTCGTGAGTCATAGCCACCTTCCACAGCATCCGTGCCTCTCCACCATCATGAGGGCGCATGACCCCCATGTGCTGTTTGACTGATGTTAATGTATATATAGGTACACCGTCGAGATCCTGCCGTTCGCACTGCGCGCGAAGGGCTTTACGTTATTCAACTTTTCGATTTCGCTGTCGTTGATATTTAATCAGTGAGCTTTGGTCCTTCTTGATTTCGTTCGAGACAGTGATGTTGATGGGTGGTATAGGTATGTGAACCCGATTGCTTTCAAGCGGTGAGTGCCTGTCTTGTGACAAAACTGGAGATCAAGATCACATTTTGTACCTTCGGCAGACTTGGCTGGAAGTACTATGTAAGCATCTCTTTCCGGGACGTGGCTTGTTTGAACCAGAGGTTAACCCGATATTCCAGCTTTTCTATGTGTTCTGGCTCGTCTTTGAGGCTATTTTCTGCTACTTCTTCATCGTCGAGACTAAGAACGTAAGTCTCTCGGCCGTGATTATCAAGTGATGCCTAAATACTGAATACTGATAACTATCAAAATCAATAGCGCTCCCTCGAAGAGACTGCCGCGTGAGTGCTTCATTCTGGTTTAGCCCCTATTATGCACCAGCCAGGGGCGGCCAGTTCTATGTTTGGAAGCAAAGTTCATTGATTGTGACCTATCGGCGCAGACTGTTCGACGGAGATGATACTGTGGCGCGGATCCAGGAGCGCGCAGCTGCGCATGCTGCGGTCGCTGAAAAAGCTTCCGACAGTGAAAAGTCGATTGAGGAGGTTCGAACGGAGCAGGCCAGCAAGTAGGCAAGACACAAAGGAGCACGTGGCAGGTCCATGACTGGTCTAATAGTGGCGTGTCCCTGTCTGATCGGGAAGGTTGATGACATGGTATTAGTTTTTGTCCCTTTTTTCCGTTGATATTATTGTTGCCTTTGGGTAACCCGAAGGCAACACGAAACGGGTTGGAGCGATGGCATTGCGTAGTTACTTGGCCGCTGGCCCCCCAGAACCCTAGTGGAGATTTCCGTATATGAGCTGATCCTTACATTGAGTCAGAGTACCGTTGTTCTTGTGGTATCCGACCAGAATGCGAAATGAATGATATGGGAATGAGTATTAATAGGCACGAGTGAATGGCATTGGGCGGTATTTCTGTTGTCCGGGCCGCTTTGGATAGTAAACGTGAGAACGAGTTCCCGAGCACATTCCTGCGATGTCAGTCCAGCTGGAGTCGCTTGGACTATTCAGTACCTGCATCATACCCGACCCTGTTTTCGCAGCTACTCCCGTATATCCTCCCTTCAACATCGCTCTCGACCCCCTTTCTTGTTCATACCTTATCCAGTTTCTTGCGTTCCCGGGACGGGTCATGCGATGATCTCTGGTCAGAGACGATCCTCCATCCGTCTCCTCCCTCTTCTCTTGCTTTGGTCCATCTCGCTTGGACCTTCGGCTCATGTTTATGCAGATGGAAATGGCAATTTATCGCTTGGCAAGTCGGTGAGCGGGTCCCTGTACTATGTCAATCCAGTACGCTGACTTTGGCTACGTTGCTGTTGGTCGTCGGCGGGTTGTAGAGTGACGAATGGAAGAGTGTTGTGAGTAATTGAACAGCTTCTGTGTGTGTTCGTGTGCCTGACGATGTGTTGCAGTTGACAAACGGGAACGGGAAGAGCGCTTGTGAATTGAAGGAGTGGATGCAGAGCTCGCAGTGTAAGCCTCCTCTTGGGGATAGTGGTGCAAGTGCTGGAGGAGGTGGGAGTAGTAGGCGTGACGTCGGTGGGACTGGGAGTAGTGGCAGTGACGACGGCGGGGGAGATGGGCAGATACGAAGAGGTGAGTCCATTCTGTGCTTCGGGGCAACCAAACCGTTGATCTGCCAAGCAGCCCTTAACAAGGACGACAATCAAACACCGCCCACTTCCTCCTGTACATGGTGCGACACCATCTCATCCCAGATCCAAATTCATCCTCATTTGCCTGATAGTACACCTCAGTTTTTCAACATCTTTTGTGGGTGCCTACTAACCAACGGTTCCAACCTCGATACTGTAAACTATACCGATTGGAGGACCACATGCGAACAGAGTGGCCTGTCCCTCGCAACTAGCACGTCATGGCTCAACACATTAGGCCAGGATCTCCCAAATTGGGCATTCGTCCAGCTCAACGGCCAGTCGTTCAATTCACAGGTCGTCTGGGATCGTGCGTGCCACCCTCTTTTCTTCTCAGCCGACGTCTAACCGTGTCTTAGTTGCATACAAGTCAAAAAAGTGGACACTTATACAAATCCTCACTCCCGTCATCGTCGGCATATCCAGCATCGTCCTTGTAGCCGTGATCTTCGTTTACTGGCAACGCCGACGCCGGCGATCCGGGCCCAAAACCGACAGACCATTTTTGCTCACCTATGTCCAGAAACTATTCAAAGGCCGTACACGGAGCATACGCCATGAAGACCGAAACAATGAATGGAGCATTGACGGCGAGCATGTCGTAAATGAAAATGAAAACGACACGGAATCATTCTTCATGGTGTCCCATCCACACTCTGTCGTAGAATCTCCTGTCGAAGTCTCTTATTGGTCACCCACGACCGCGAGTTTCTCCTCTCCACCAATACAGCCACGGCGGTACTCGTTCAAGCCAAAACGACCGTCACGTCTCGGCGTTGTCGAGGAACGTATGCTAGGCGTGTCAACCATGAGGAGTATCGGCGATCGTATGAAAAATATGATGCCATGGGTCAGTCGGCCCACGCCAGTGAGGAATATACGTCCGGGAAGCAGATACCGTATTGATGGAGACCGGAGCACGATTGGAGGGAAGTCGAGGAGCAATACATCGAGCACTTTTTCGACGAGGGTGGGTGGGAGATATGCGACAATTTCAGAGGGCGTTGATGAGGCTGCCGATACGGTTGGCATTGGTCGGACGAGGAATGCTGGGGGAATCGGGAATGGGCGAGCGGACGGTGTGGTCACGCAGGAGGATAGGGACGCTGTGGCTGGAAGTGTGATTCTTATAGGCGATGATTTTCCTACTCTCGAGTCCGGGAGCACAGGAGCGCACGGTACACCCTCCAGGCCGACGGCAGGAGCAGCGGCGAATGTAAAAGGGAGACAAGTTTCTCCAGGGAACGTCAAGTCCCCATCGATCAATGTGAATTTCCAGGTTGAGCCTCCTTCGCCAACATTGGAGTCGTTGGCCGTCCCGGTACGTGATTCTGTATGACACATCCTTCGATTCGTTGATTATATGTGTATTCTTTCTAGTCCCCTGGGGCGCCTCCCCTCCTTCCTCCACCTCCCCAAGAGAGACCTCCTTTGCCGCCTGCAGTGACTCGAACCACTCCACGAAGGACGCCCTCTCCCCACCTTCGCATTGATACCCAGCTTAATGATGGCTCTAGTTACCCGTCCTCCCGAAGACATTCTGGTAGCAACCTGAGCAACAACACGAATGTGGGGTCTAGTTATATGCACCCCGCACTACGACCATCTACTTCGAATCAACAACCACCAACAGAACGAGCTCATCCGTACCAGAGTCACCACTGTGATCGGTCAGGGTCGGGTTCTGGCACTAGCACGGACATAAAGACGAACACGAATGCAAATGCGCTATCGTATGCTTCTCTCCCTGGTCCCGGCCCACATCGACACTCTCCGTCCACCTCCAATGTTCCCACCAACGAAAACAACTACCTAGCAAATACTGCCGATTCTTCCAGCTCACGAAGACGATCTGGTTCTGACACTCGACCACTCCCACACCATCCAACAGGACTAGCACCCGGGACTCTGGAGTTGAGGAATCAAAAATCGGAGACGTCTATTGGTGATTATTCAATCCTGCGTGCACCTCAAGGAGATCGGCGGAGGCTATCCTCGAGTGGTGATACATCCCGCAGCAGTGAATTCGACCCGTACAGAGCGCAAGGCTTACCACGTCCCTATTCTTACCACACACATCAGCGCTCGGCGTCAAGCACGAGTCTTCCTCGCGCCCCTGGGGAGGCCATTGGCGCGAACGGAAGTGGGCCACATCACGCAAGGGGGTGGTCCCTCGACGACGATGCAGACCGAGCTTCGTTGTTGATGAATCGTGAACCGATGGAGGTGGATGATGGGATGGGCTTCGGGGGTGGTGGAAGTGTATACCTCGCGACGCCGAGGGATGTAAACATAGGAAGACATTCCAGGACTCAGTCGAGTGAGAGCTTTATGACTGCCAATAGTGATTTCGGGACTGCAGAGCGTATTCGTGGTGGGGGTCCTGGAGGTAGTGCTAGGGGTGGCAGCTGGGAAGGAGGCGGTGCTGGAGGAAGGTCCTCACCGACGCTAAGCATGCTTGAAGCCGACCCGCGGAACAGACCCGGCGCATTTGCGAGTTATGCCGGGCGCGAAAGTGTCAGCGGCAGTTCGGGTTGGGACGCCAGCACGCAGGCGCATGGTGCAAATACTTCTCCTATCGACCTTCCTCCCGTTCCTGCGCTACGAGATCCTGATTTCAGTCCCAGGTCGAATGCAAATTTCAGCTCCAGCCCTAGTCTGACACCCAATCGGAATCTGACCCCCAACGTCAGTCCGAGAATGGGTCATGTCCGACTTGGGAGTACAGAGGTGTTGAAGCCGAGTAGGTCGAGGGAGGATATCCTCGTCCCCGCCAGGAACGATCCTGTTAGGCTTTTCCCTGATAGTGTGCGTGCTGCGGGGTACACAACTGGTCTTGGACCTGATGCGGTGCCTGTTCCTTCGCGGACGCCCCGACCTAATGGCAATGACAATGGCGACAGCAACGGTAACGGTCGCACGACTGGTAATAGTATCGAGAGAAGTGTATCTTCGGGTGTAGGCTTGACCGGGAGTGGGGTTTTTGCAGGCTACGTTGGGAGGGACAGTACTCAAGTTGGCGGTGGAACATGGGGTACTGACAGTTCAGGTGTACAAACTATCTTTGAAGCTGTGCAGCAGCTTCCAGACGTGTACGTGCCCCCACATACGGAGCCTTCCTCCTCAAGACGGACGCCTTCGTAGGTTCATTTTTTGATTTATGTCCTCAGATATTCTCTTCTGCCACCTGTTTGTTTGTAAAGGACACGTGCTGACCATAACTACGATATATCCTTTCGCTTTGTGAATCCTTTTATCATGGGACTCTGTTGCTTTGCTTGCAGTTTCGGCTTTGCTTGTTTGATGTATATTCAATCCCCCCGTTCATCCTTGTTCATCCGCTATCTAGTCGCCTTTCCGATTGAGATGTTTGCTCGTTGATGCATCCCTGACTTTCTATAGGAACCTGAATCTTGGGATATATGATTTTGTGCTATGTAAAACAAGGTGTAATGACACATACAGAGACCAAAGAGTTAGGTACAGACATACATTGCGGTAGGAAGTCGAAATCGAAATCAAGTGTGGTATATCAACGGGTAGGAACAAGAACGAAGAAGTGCATAGCGCGTATATGAGCACATTGGAAATCGAAGGGGTTCTATCTCATATCCAAACTTTTTTTTAGATTTTCATGAAGATTCATACTTTTCCGGTGACTTGTGTACTTTGTGGCCACGTGTGTTGCTGGCCATCAATCTCGAACTTTGTGCGGACTTTGTAGGGCGCTTGTTTCCGAATATTTTTGACATCAAGGCCTTGATCCATAACGATCCCTCGCGTAGCCACCTCCCGACGCGCCTCCCCGCCCGCCACCACCATACGGTCCACCAGAACCATATCCATAATAATCTGAACTTCCACCTGCACTGGATGGTGGTGGTCCACTCGCAGAACCGGACGAAGGCGGAGGCGGTCCACCAGGTCCACCCGTTCCGGGATAATAACTGCTCCCAGAACTACTCGGAGGAGGGCTGCCAGGACGTCCATAATCGCTCCCAGACCCTGAGGCTGGAGGTGGTGGACGGCGGGGAGGGGGGTAGTAGTCTTGGTAGTCTTCTCTGGATCGCTTGATGGGTGGTCGGAGATCGTCGGGTGGGAGGGGTCTGCGAGGACTTAAACTGCGCTGGCGTGAGCGGGAGTAGGAAGGTGGTGGGAGTGGAGGTGGAGGGCCGCTGGTTGGACCACGGCCTGGTGGTGGGCCGCGATCGTAGTCGCGTGGAGGGGGAACGTACCCCCTATCGTCGGGTGGGTAGGGATCTGAGCAAGCACGTTAGTATCGAGTGAATTAGAACATTGATTTTCCATTTTAAGAAGAAGTGGTTTATGTTGGAGAAGGGGAAAGTCAGCACATACCTCGAGGATAGTCACGATCTCGATCCCAACTGTGCCTCAATGGCGGACCCAAATCTGGTCCAGGACCATAGCGATCTCTATCCCGTTCCCTCTCCCTTTCACGATCTCGTTCCCACTGCGACAGCGGTGGTGGGGGCGGAGGCGGTCCCCTTGAATCTCTCCAATCATCGGGAGGGGGCAGCCAATCTCGAGGAGGGGGAGGCGCATACCCCCTTCGGTCACGATCTCTATCATACCCTCCAGCCCCACCCCCATAGCTCCAATCGCGTGCCGGTGGAGGTGCGGTACCGTACCTTCCCCCACGTCCATGATCATCGTATATATCGCTAGCAGGTGGAGGTGGTGGGTATCTCGGCCGATCTCGGTCCCTTTCTCGATCTCTGTCCCTATCTCGCTCTCGTTCTCGTTCACGGTCCCGAGCTAAATCGGCAGGCGAGGGTGGGGAGAAACGTCTGGGAGGTGGGGGAGGATACCTCGACCCTGACCCTGGCCCGGAATCAACGTCCATCGACATGGGATCTCTTCGTGCATGCGCAGGAGGCGGAGGATGATCTCGGTCCCTCGGAGCATTCCCATAATCCGGTCTGTAAACATTCGGTCCAGTACCCAAATCGGTCGTAGCTCCAGGCCCTGGTCCCGGTCGTTCTCTAGAAATATCTCGTCCTTGACGATATGGTGGGTACTTTCCTCCTCCTGGAGGTGGAGGTCCACGCGCACGGTCATCTGTGCGACTCAAAGAGGGGGAACGAGCGGAAGTGGAAGGTGAAAACGTTGTGGTTGCACCCCGTCCACTGGTGGGAGGCGTTGCGGGTCTAGAGTATCCAGGACTTGTCCCAGGCCTAGGAGCAGCACTACCACCGCCGGCGCCAGCGCTTGTAGCTGAGCGCCCAGGTTCGCGATCACGATCACTACGGTCTCCACTGGGAGGTGCTTCACTAGGCGCTCGAGTAGACCTATTAGAACTTCCAATCGTAGACACACGAGGAGGAGAGGTTATTGTGCTTGTGTCCCTAGTTTCTGCCATAGCAGCAGTCGTTGCCTTGGTACTTGTACTAGAGCTAGCGCCGGTAGTAGCTGTTGAAGTTGCAGGTGATGTAGGAGGAGCGATACGTTCTTCAAGTGAGAGTCGTTCAAATTCAGTTCGGGTAGTCGCATCTGCTCCGGCGTTTGATTCAGTCCCGGGGGTATGTCCTCGTCCACGTCCAATTTGAGACTGTTGTTGTCCAGGTGAGGGTCCGAGACGATCTTGGAGGGAGGGTTTTTTAGGTCCTTGATCATCTTCTACTATTTCTGAGGCCTTTTCAGAAGCAGCAGCGTGTTCTTCGGTAGATGTAGGAGTAGGAGCAGTATCCTTGGTATTAATATCACGAGCAGGCGTAGATTGGTCATTGTTGATAACAGAATCAACTTTTGGATGTGGAGTGCGGTCGTCGACTGGAGGACGAGAGTCAGGATAGCGCCCGCCGTCACCAGTGATGCCACTCGCGGCGGGGAGCGGCGGTTCATCAGTAGGTCGGGGTTCATATCGGCGAGGGGCGTTCCGATCATAATCCCAGTGACGTTGCTCGGATAGCCTTCGAGTGTCAGCGCCCCTGTAGTAATTGTTATTGTTGTTGTTGGTATTGTAACGGTCATATTGGCGACGGTCACGAGAGTCATGCCAGTCCCTTCGGTACACGCCCCTGTCGTCACGATCATAGTACCTATCGTCCCGCCCAGCGGAAGGAGGTGGCGGCATAGATGAGTAGCCACTGCGGTCAAGAGGCCGGTTGTCATAGGGAGCACTGGGGCGGCTAGGGCCACCATACCGATCGTCATGAAGTGGACGTCTTTCATCGTAACCACTGCGGTAGGACCAATCCCTTGAACGATCATCAGGACCCCGAGCAGAAGAGTAATCACCAGGCCGAGAAGCATGAACGGGTTCTGCCGAGCCCAAAGAATCTGAATGAGAACGATCATGAGCAGGTTCTATCCGGGAAGCTAGACTGGTACTGCCAGAGGCCAGGGGATCGCGATCGGGTGGTTCACTCTTGATGTTTGTAGAAGACTGGGCAGGTTGAGTTGTTGATTTACCTTTGGCTTCTGCAGGAGTGGGTTCATCAAGAGAACCCGAGGTGCCAACAGGATGACGTGAGTACCCTTGGGGGAGTGGTGGCTGGGAATGTGGGTATCAGAAGCGTTCCGCAGCAAGTTTGAATGAAGGGGGGGACATACATTGGAGGTTGGCGAAGGATTGGTAGAGACGGGGCCCCTTGGGCGGTTGTCAGGCCATTGACTGTGACTGGAGCGACGGTCAGGAGAGGTGGGAGCGGTTGACTGGTCCTGAGTAATGCTCTGAACAAAATCGGGAGGAAGAGGACCCTCATATGCATTAAGCAGAGCCTGTGGATTTGGAATTGGGCGAAAGTACTGATGTTGGTTTCTCTTGATAATTGCCTTGAGAGTCTCGAGAGTCTGAAGGTCAGCTTTACCCGGAGGCAGGGTTGGGTCTGGCGGTGGAGGATATGCATAGGTGACCTGAGAGTTAGACTGAGATGGGCCGGTGTAAGTGGAAGGAGGATAGTTGTAAGACTGTGGATTCTGGGGATTTGTGTTGGCAGGATTTGGCATAATTTGGTCCTGTGAGTCAGCGGGATCGTCTGGGGGACGGTCTCGAGTGGCAGAGAGGGAGGGGCGTGGCCTGCGGAAAGAGCCCCTGTTGTGTCTTGCAGACATGGTGGTATGTGGTAGAAGAAGCGCTGAGACAGAGATGAACGTCCTCTGGCAGCCTCGTGATCCGATCTCATCTCTCGGTGATTGTCAGATTTCTTTGTGTCCCGTGACCAGGCCGCCAACAGCCGCCAACAGCTACCAACAGCGCCTCCGACAACCCCAGCGGCAGCCTCACCTTACTGGAAGCCCATGGAAGGCTCTCGAATATCCAGATATGGAAGGAGCGCAGCCACCGGGAAGCGCCATTTATGGGCCTTAAGTTTTGCAGCTTCCGATCACTTCTGTCTAGATTTTCACCCCTTCGACTACTAGTATTCCTTCCTAGTCCTCTTTATCAAAATGGCTGTAGTTGGCGTCGACTTTGGTACCCTTCACAGCAAGGTATGCCCTTTCCATCGACCCTTGGACCCTACTAATCAAACTCTCTAGATTGGTGTCGCGAGACATCGCGGAATCGATATCATCACCAACGAGGTCTCCAATCGCGCCACCCCGTACGTCGTCCAATAGCTTCCGCTCACTCACAGATTACCAACCCGCCCCTTCTCCTTCCAGATCGCTCGTTGCTTTCGGTCCAAAACAGCGTGCCATCGGCGAGGCCGCCAAAACACAAGAGACATCAAACTTCAAGAACACCATCGGCGGCTTGAAGCGCCTGATCGGCCGGACAGTCGACGACCCTCAGGTTCAGAATGTCGAGAAAAAGTTCCTGAACACTTCCCTCGTTGATGTTAATGGCACTGTTGGTGCGGAGGTGAGTGCCCCGAAGTTTACCTCTTGGATTGAGAATCCCTGATCTAGTCTCATCTGCTCGCCTTCCAGGTCACCTACCTTGGTGAGAAGCAGACCTTCTCCTTCACCCAACTCGTTGGCGCCTATCTCGGCAAGATACGCGACATCACCGCCAGAGAGCTCAAGACTGGCGTTTCTGATATCGTCATTGCCGTCCCTGGTTGGTATACCGACATCCAGCGCCGTGCTATCCTTGATGCCGCCGCGATCGCCAACCTCAACGTCCTCCGCATCATCAACGACACTACTGCCACTGCCCTCGGCTATGGTATCACCAAATCCGACCTCCCCGAGCCTGAAAATCCCCGTCATGTTGCTTTTGTCGATGTTGGCCACTCAGGCCTCTCTGTCGCCATCGTTGCCTTCTCCAAAGGTCGGCTGGACGTCAAGAGCACTGCATACGAGCCCAATCTCGGTGGTCGGGACATTGACTACGCCCTGCTTCAGCACTTTGCTGAGGAGTTCAAGGCCAAGTACAAGATCGATGTCTTGTCTAGCCCCAAGGCCACTTTTCGTCTTTCTGTCGGCTGCGAGAAACTCAAGAAGGTCTTATCTGCCAATACCGAGTCTCCCCTGAACGTCGAGTCCCTCATGAACGACATCGATGCTTCCTCCAAACTCACCCGTGACCAGCTCGAGGGTCTCATTGCCCCTCTTCTTGATGCTATCGAGGCTCCCATCCAGCGTGCCATCGCTGAATCTGGTCTCACTCTGGATCAGATTGACTCAGTCGAGCTCGTCGGTGGAAGTACCCGTGTTCCTGCTGTCCGCAACCGCATCCAGCAAGCATTTGGTGGGAAAGGCCTCTCCTTCACCCTCAATCAAGATGAAGCCGTCGCCCGTGGTGCCACCTTTGCCTGCGCCATGCTCTCCCCCGTCTTCCGTGTCCGTGACTTTGCCGTCCACGACATCAACCACTATCCCATCAAAGTCCAATGGCAACAGCTTCCCACTGATCCCGACGATGATACCGAAATCCTCGTCTTCCCTCAGGGCAATAGCGTGCCCTCTACAAAGATTTTGTCCTTCTATCGCCGTCAAGCGTTCACTGTCGAGGCTGCTTATGCCGAGCCCTCCCTCCTTCCTGGCGGCATCAACCCCGCCCTCGGTCAGTTCACTGTTCCTGAGGTTCCTCCTGATCCTAAGGGAGATGCTACCGTTGTCAAGGTCAAGACCCGCCTTAACCTCCACGGTATTCTCTCTTTCGAGAACACGTACGTCGAGGAAATTGAGGAGAAGGAGGAGCCTGCTCCTATGGATGTCGATCAGCCTGCCGGTGAAGGCGCTGCTCAGCCCGCCCCACCCAAGAAGAAGAAGATTGTGAAGAAGAAAGAGGTTCCATTCGTCGCCGTCAACACCTCATTGGATAAGGCGACGTTAGACAGCTACAGGGAGCGTGAGTCGGAGATGCACGCTGCTGACAAACTCGTCCAGGATACTGAGGTTCGTTACTTTCCATGAATTGAGAGAATGTCTCTGAATCTTATGATCATTACCAGGATCGTAAAAACGCCCTCGAAGAGTACATCTACGATACCCGAGGCAAGCTCGACGACCGCTACGCACCCTTCGTCACCGCTGACGAGAAATCCAAACTTCTCGCTGCCCTCTCCGAAGCCGAGGACTGGCTCTACACCGAAGAAGGTGAAGAGGCTACCAAATCTGTATATGTCGCCCGCCTCGATGCTCTCAAAGTCCTCGGCGACCCCATCACATTCCGCTACCGCGAATCCGACGAGCGCCAAAAGGCCATCTCACAACTTCGCGAAACCCTCAACAACTACCAATCACAAGCGACCTCCTCGGATGAGAAGTATGCGCACATCGATGAGAAGGACAAAGAGAGTGTTGTGGAGAAGGTCGCCCTTATCGAGAAGTGGTTGAACGATCTCGTGGCGAAGCAGGCTGAACGTCCGAAGAACACTGACCCCGTTTTGACGAGCGCGGAGATCCTGAAGAAGAGGGATGAGATCATCTTCTTCGCTACCCCGATTTTGACGAGGCCTAAGCCAAAGCCACCGGTGATTCCTACTGGAACGCCTGGCTCGGGCACACAGACGCCCAAGCCGCAGACACCTCAGCCTGATGCGGGTGCGAATGCGAATGCGAACACAAACGCAAATGCAAATGGCGAGAAAGAGGTTCCTGAACAGGAGAAGAGGGAGAATGAGACAACTATGGATGTTGATTAGATCACGTTTGTCCATCCTCCGACTCTCCGTTCCTTTCCTTGATTCATCCTTTCACCCTCTCTCATTTTTGTACAATTGCTTTGAGACGCCCCTTCCCCACCCGTTTTACATCTTCCATCTTTCACGATACGATTAGATAGATGAACGCCGCACAAGCACACGACACAGCAGTGAAGCGAATAATCAGTAACTAGATCCTACTTCTTAGTTGATTTACACCGTATAATCAATGGGATTTGCCTTCTTTTCTGAATTTTGTAGTGAGGTATGAAGGGACCCAGGCGCTGAGCGCAGGAACGGGAACCAAAAACCAAGCCCGCCTAGCTCAATCGGATAGAGCGTCAGACTCTTATCGAGCCCGGGCTTGTTTGGAATCTGAAGGCTGCGAGTTCGACCCTCGCGGTGGGCTAATCAAGCATGGTTGCGTATTGTTTTTTTGACCACAGCCTTGACTGTCTGGCGCTCTTCGCTAAAGCTGTCTTGTTTGGTCTGACTGAGAATCTTCCTGGACATTGAAATGATGACAAGATGATAGTTAGAGTCGAAGCAGACATGTACATGTTATATTGGCTGGATACAGGGCAAAGTGTAGATCCAAACTTCTCCGGGGACTTCGAAGCGGAGATATGCACAGCTCTTTTCTCCTTTTCCAAATAGTGTGATGGGATGAGACGGTATGGTGCTTGTCAATGTGGAGAGTCGTTTCCGGACGTGGGCTTCCCAAAACGAATCCTCAGATAAACGAACGCGCTTCTCTGCCCAGTCGTAATCGATGATCTCCTTCCCCCTGTTGTCCACGAATTGAGTCTGCGGTAGGGAAACAATTTCATGTTAGACGTCATCAAACAAAGGATAGATCACTGCCGACTCAACCGGCGGCTTTACTCACGCCATGAATCAACCGGGGCCAAATGGGGCAAGTGGCGTCCCAATTTCTTTCGGGTATTTCCTTGTCTGCAGGGTTTTGATCCCGGAAAAAAACCTTGAATATCATAGCAGTTTGATTCAGCCTGATGTGATCGAAATTAAACGATTGTAATGGGGCTGTTTTTACGATTCCACATTCCTCGAGCTGCAATACAAAGGGCTACGTCCAATGTCAGTGCCTCCACGCGACAAGAAGGAGAGATACAAACCGAATAAGGGAAATAACTTATGGTGTAGTCCCTAAGCGCCTCAGGCCAAAGGTGGTTACACTCCCCAAAATCCAGATCTCGAAAGAAGTGCGAAAGCCTCTTGAATTCTACCCCGATGTAATCATTGACTGCCTCAGACTCAGCCCAGGTTAGAGCCGTGAATGAATACTCGTAAAGTCGAGCTCGAATCTCTGTGTCATGGTCTCCAAATGGCCAAGATAATTTGATCCGAGACATCTGAATATCAGACGCATCTACGGATATCCTCAGAGTTTATCGTCATTTAGAGGGCTAGCTGACTGACCGGGATCATGGGATTCGAGTAGGACACGGACACACAGGGAAAGGCGCCATTGTTTTGCCTCTAGGCTGTCCACGTAGAATGCCCCAGAGCGGGAATTGGAAGTGAGGTAGTCGAAAAACGAAGCGTGGAATGGCTCCAGCCATTGTTCATGTGCATCTTTGGGCGTTGGGATTTTGAGCACGGAATGGAGCTTCTCAAGTGCTCCGTAGGCGTCGGCCTGGGCAACTCCAAGGAGATTGCAGGCGAAGACAAAATCAAGGCGATGAGCGACGTAGTACTTTAATATGCTCATTGTAGTCGGCAGTACGTGTCGATGTATTCCAGAGAGGATCCGAGAATAAAGGGCATCAAGAGTCGCAAAGGGATTTTCTGGTGTATCAGTAGATGGTACAGAGTCGATGACGTCGAGCACTTTGTTCAACTGAGAGATCGGGTTCGCATATTCCCTATCCTCAATGAATCGGATGACAAGAGTGGGGAATATAAATAGGCCGGATGACCGAGCCGCTATTTTCATAAAATGGGCCTCAGCTGGCCATGGCTGCGTTGGCGATGGAAATGATGCAGGATATTCTCTCTGAATTTCGTCGAATTTGTCTCGCAAATATCGTTCGACATCCAAACAAGCCTGGACCGAGTCGACGGGTATCACCATCTCCTGGTAGCATGGTTCAATTGGCTTGGAGCAGAACGCGGCTCGGATATGGGGCTCGGGGCGGCTGACAATGAGCCAGATGAGGGGAGATTTCGGATATTGGAGGGCAAATTTGCCAATGAGGGAGATGATTTCACGTTGGGCGCCTTCACCGCGGCATTCGTCCAACCCATCGAGGAGTATCAATACTGTGTTGTCGAGGCCTTTCAACAATTGCTCATTGGTAAAAGGTTGCGCAATGAATTTTTTGAACTGCTCGACGGGTGACTTGTCGACCAGCGTGAGATCTTGGGAAAGCAGCTCGACAACGTATCTGCGGTATTGTGAATATTTGGCAGCGAGCTGGTATGCGATAGTAGTGAAGACGCATTGGGGGTCATCACGCTCATTTGGTCGCGAAAAGAAGAGCGTAGCACCTAGTATGGAGGTCTGGGAATCGGACTCGGTGTCTGCAATGGCCTGAGTGATAGCCGACTTGCCAACGCCAGCAGGGCCATTGAGCCACAAGATCTTCTTCTCGCGGCCGACGTTATGCATCCATGACCGAATATTGCCCAATATGTCAAGTCTGGTCCCCGGGTGACAAGTCGGTGGAGGATGACGTTCAGATGAGTTGAATTCGGCGCCGGTGATCCTTTTTCTCGCAAGTAATTCTATGACTATTTCATCCGTGAGGCTAGGACTCGTTATGAATGCCAATCGAAATACTCACAGTGTGTGTCGTTCGGCTGGTTGCCGTCTATAAATGTAGAATTGTTGATCGTGAAACGCTGGGCATTAGCGAAAAAGCCAGCTGAAGGACCGGAGCCAGCATCCGAACGCCAGCTCGATCGACCCGATGTCTTACGACGACCGGGTTTGCTGATTTTCTGACCCATGGATGGTGGAAGCAAGTGATGAGAATGGGGTCAAGCGATGGTAGGGCTGTGGCCCAGTGGGTGCTGCACGCTGTTGAGGGATGTGGTCACACCGGACCCGTGACTTGGGATCTAGAGCGGGCATGGATCGAATGAGCGCCAGAAAATGAGCGCTTGACTCAAAAGAGGCTCCTTGAACAAGAGAAGGAGATTGAGACAACTATGGATGTTGATTAGACCTCATTTGTCCATCCTCCAACTCTCCATTCCTTTCCTTGATTCATCCTTTCACCCTCTCATTTTTGTACAATGCTTGGAGACGCCCCTTCCCCACCCTTTTCACATCTTCCATCTTTCATGATACAATTAGATAGATGAACACCTCACAAGCACATGACACAGCAGTGAAGCGAATAATCAGTAACTATTTCTTAGTTGATTTACACCGTATAATCAATGAGATTTGCTTTCTTTTCTGAATTTTGTAGTAAGGTATGAAGGGAGCCCAGGCGCTGAGTGTAAGAAAGGGAGACGAATTTAAGCCCGCCTAGCTCAATCGGATAGAGCGTCAGACTCTTATTGAGCCCAGGCTTGTTTGGAATCTGAAGGCTGCGAGTTCGACCCTCGCAGTGGGCTAGTCAAGCATGGTTGCGTACTGTTTTTTTGACCGCAGTACGAGTACTCGTATGTGTCATGTGGCTTCGAGGGATCCTCGGCTGTTTGGCGCTCTTCGCTAAAGCTGTCTTGTTTGGTCTGACTGAGAATCTTCCTGGACATTGAAATGATGACAAGATGATAGTTAGAGTCGAAGCAGACATGTACATGTTATATTGGCTGGATACAGGGCAAAGCGTAGATCCAAACTTCTCCGGGGACTTCGAAGCGGAGATATGCACAGCTCCTTTCTCCTTTTCCAAATAGTGTGATGGGGTGAGACGGTATGGTGCTTGTCAATGTGGAGAGTCGTTTCCGGATGTGGGCTTCCCAAAACGAGTCCTCAGATAAACGAACGTGCTTCTCTGCCCAGGAGTAATCGATGATCTCCTTCCCCCGGTTATCCACGAATTGAGTCTGCAGTAGGGAAACAATTTCATGTTAGACGTCATCAAACAAAGGATAGGTTACTGCTGACTCAACCAGCAGCTTTACTCACGTCAAAAATCGACCCGAACCAAAAGAGGCGAGGTTTGTCCCAATTTCCATTGGGTACTTCCTTGTCTACAGGGTTTTGACCACTAGAAGAAACCTTGAACATCGCAGCAGTTTGATTCAGCCTGATGCGATCGAAATTGAACAGTTGTAATGAGGCTGTTTGAATGATTCCCCACTCCTCAAGCTGCGATACAAAAGGCTACGTCCAATGTCAGTGCCCCCATGCGATAAGAAGAAGAGACACAACCGAACCAAGGAAAGCACCCAGGGTGTGTCCCTTAAGCCCCTCAGGCAAAAGGTGGTCCCATTCCCCAAAATCCAGATCTCGAAAGAAGGGCGAAAGTCTCTCGAATTTTGTCCTGATGGAATCATTGACAGACTCAGGCTTAGCATAGATTAAATGTTCAAATGATTGTCTGTAAAGTTCAGCTCGAATCTCTGTGTCATGGCCTCCAAATGGCCAGGATAATTTGATCCGAGACATCTGAATATCAGACGCATCTACGGATATCCTCAGAGTTTATCGTCGTTTAGAGGGCTAACTGACTGACCGGGATCATGGGATTCGAGTAGGATACGGACACACAGGGAAAGGCGCCATCGCCTCACCTCTAGGTTGTCCATGTAAAATGCTCCAGAGCGGGAATGGGAAGTGAGGTAGTCGAAAAACGAAGCATGGAATGGCTCCAGCCATTGTTCATGTGCACTTCCAGGCACTGGGATTTTGAGCACAGAATGAAGTTTCCCCAGTGCACCATACGCATCAGCCTGGGTAACTTGGAGGAAATTGCAGGCGCAGACAAAATCAGGGTGAGAACTGACATGGTACTTTAATATGGTCATTGTAGTCGGTAGTACGTGCTGATGTATTCCAGAGAGGATCCGAGTATAGAGGGCATCGAGAGTCACAAAGGGATTTTCTGGTGTATCAGTTGATGGCACGGAATCGATGACGTTGAGGATCTTGTTCAACTGAGCGATCGGGTTCGCATATTGCCTGTCCTTGATGAATCGGATGACAAGAGTCGCGAATATAAACAGGCCAGACGACCGAGCCGCTATTTTCGTAAAATGCGCCTCAGCTGGCCATGGCTGCATTGGCGATGAAAACGATGCAGGGTATTCTCTCCGAATTTCATCGAATTCGTCTCGCAAATATCGTTCGACATCCAAACAAGCCTGGACTGAGTCGACGGGTATCACCATCTCCTGGTAGCTTGATTCAATTAGCACAGAGCAGAATGCAGCTCGGATATGAGGCTCTGGGCGACTGACAATGAGCCAGATGAGAGGTGATGTCGGGTGCTGGAGGGCGAATTTGCCAATGAGGGAGATGATTTCGTGTTGTGCATCTTCACCTTTGCATTCATCCAATCCGTCGAGGAGTATTAGAACGGTGTTGGGAGAATCTTTCGGCAGTTTCTTTTTAGTAAAAGGCTCCACAATGAGTGTCTTGAATTGCTCGACCAGTGACGTTTCAACTAGCCTGGGATCACGGGCGAGCAGCTCGACAATGTATCTTCGGTAGTGCGGATAGTTAGCAGCTAGCCGATATGCGATAGTGGTGAAGACGCGCTGGGGATCATCGCGCTCATTTGGTCGCGAAAAGAAGAGCGTAGCACCCAGTATGGAGGTTGGGGAATCGGACTCGGTGTCTGCAATCGCCTGGGTGATGGCCGACTTGCCAACCCCAGCAGGGCCATTGAGCCACAAGATCTTCTTCTCGCGGGCAACGTTATGCATCCATGATCGAATATTGCCCAGTATATCGAGTCTGGTTCCTGGATGACAGGTTGGTGGAGGGTAGCGCTCGGATGAGTTGAATTCGGCGCCAGTGATCTTGTTTTTTGCAAGTAGTTCCATAACTGTTTCGCCCATGAGCCATCACTGCTTATGAATGCCAATTGAGGTACTTACAGTGTGTGTCATTCGACTGGTTGCAGTCTATAAATGTAGAATTGTTGATTGTAAAACGGTGGGCACCAGGGAAGAAGCCTCCTGATGGACCAGAGCTGCCATCCAAACGCCGACTCGATCGGTTCAGCACCTTACGACGACCAGGTTTGCTGTTATTCTGACCCATGGATGGTGAGAGGGGGGGTGGAGGTGGGATCAAGCGATGGTGGGGGCTGTGTGTTGCAGCTGTTGAGACATGTGGTCACACTGGGCCGTGACTTGGGATCTAAAGCGGGCATGGATGGAATGAGCGCTGGAAATGAGGGCTCGTGGTGCTGATCCTTGTTGATCGTGAGGACCATTGAGCATAGCTACCCTTGAAGCTTGAAGCTTGGGACTGCTATGGACGATCGACAACCCGAGGTGTCCTCCACCTCGCCTCTACCCTTGGTTACTGTATCGCCAAATCTCAACCTCACATATCTTTGCACTCTACCCCATACCCCCCGATCTTGCCACCCGTGTCTATTGGGACTCCCGCGTTCCGAAATATGGCGCACTCCAGTCATTCCCTGATCCTTTCATCCTGTCCTCCTCACCATGCTACCCACACATCACAAGCATCATGAAAGCATTTTAACCATCCTCCTATCATCCATACCCCCCAAATACTCATCACCCCTGGGATCGCACTTTTTGTAACCCCTACCAGGAACGTGTTCATAGTTTTGTGGCCAAACATGGAGGCTCGCTAGCAGGAAGGGCTACGTCCTGCTATTGTTGCTTCCGCTCTTATCTCGTGTCGTGTTGCGATGGATCTTTTCACGCCTATGTCCTGCAGGACGAGAGTAAAGAAAGTGGAAGGATGGCACGGCATGTTTACTGGTTTCGATGAATATCCTAAACTAGGGTGAGTCCTACGGTGTGATAGCACGGCCAAAGAGGGTGGTCAACGTTTAAAAGCAAGGTATGGGGGAGCCTGGATGATTGCGACAGTGGGGAAGGGGGTGAAGGTGTGGTTCAAGAGGACGCAAGTATGACGGGTAGTGGCTGTAGGTGGGAGGGGGGAACAATACTTGCAGTCGCATTGTTCAATGTTCAAGCTCGAGCCACCCCTCGAATATGGCGTCAAGCGATAATGTGGATGATAATTGGTTGATGAAGGCTATCAAGCAGGATTAGCTGACGACATCTCGATTGGCGATACCGCAGGTGGACCAGACTAGACTTCCAGGTGTGCGATAACCTACTCTTTATTGATGGCGTTAATGACGCTGCACAGATACGAAGGCACATGAGTATCGCATATCAACACCTCACAAAATTTCTCGCACGCACCTGTCGAGACTTGCATTGGGAACATACCGCCATCCGACATATCACACACTCCGACCGTGCTTCATCCCCTGCTCCCCCGTTGCCACCCCACTTCACATCACTAATATAAACCTTCCTCGAAGCCTCTTGTCGTCCACGTCCTCCCAATGCTCATTGTCCCTGAGAGCACCCAGATCATTTCTCGTACTCATGATGTCCACTGCCGCCTGAAAGCTCACAAAGTCCCACAACCCTCGATTACCCATGATCAAACCCTCGTCCGTATTCGTGATGTCATATTCACATGTGTTGACATATTGGGGGAGGCATACACGACTGGAAGCATGCGGTAATACCCAAGCGAC
This sequence comes from Podaxis sp. C-F-101400, assembly GCA_018524895.1. NCBI lineage: Eukaryota > Fungi > Basidiomycota > Agaricomycetes > Agaricales > Agaricaceae > Podaxis > Podaxis sp. C-F-101400. Next base: position 54,612 of record JAEUWR010000401.1, read on the forward strand.
CTCATCACGTCCATTTCGTAGTTGACCAGCATCAAAGGCGGTATCCACCCCTCCAGCTTGCGTATCTAGCAAAGTTCAGGCTCCAAAGGTCATGTTTATGCGCCTCGGCGAGATCCAGTGGGAAGTCAATAATCGGGTTGTAGGAGAGTTTAAGGCAGATGATTTAGTCGGCATGTTGGTGCAAGTGGCACGAATAGCATGGGGTCGGCATATAGTCTGACAAACATGCTTGTGCATCCTTTTTTGATCGTAGTGTCGGTACTCGTATGTGCCATGTGATCATTGGCCGTTTGGCGTTCTTCATCCGAATTGACAACCTTTCTATCGAAATCGTGACAAGAGCATACTTCACAGGTGAAGCAGACATAGACATGTTATATTAGCTGGATACAGGGCAAGGCGTAGATCCAAAGTTCTCCGGGAACTTCGAACTGGATATATGCACAGTTCTTCTCTCCTTTTCCAAATAGTGTGATGGGGTGGGATGGCATGGTGCTCGTCAATATGGAGAGCCGTTTCTGGACGTGGGCTTCCCAAAATGTATCCCCGCATAAGCGAACGCGCTTGTGGTGCCCATAATCAATGAACTTCTCCCCTTGGCTGTTCACGAATTGAGTCTGTATTGGGGAAACAATCTCATGTTAGATGCTATAACGAAGGATGAATCACCGCTGACTCAGCCGGTGGCTTTACTCACATTGCGAATCGGCATGTACCAAACCCCATCCGAAGCCCCCCAGTTTCGTCCTTGTCTACAGGCTCTTGACTGAGGGGAAATACCTTGATTATATCGGCAACTTTATTCAGCCTGATACTATCGAAATTGAGTGATTGTAATGGGACTGTTTGTATGATTCCCAATTCTTCTAGCCCCGGCACAAAGCCCCATGTATAATGTCAGAGTCAGTGTCTCCACGCGATAAGAGGAAGAGAATCAAACTGAATAAAGGAAATAACCTAGGGCGTGGCCTTTAAGCTCCCAAGGCAAAGGGTTATCCCAATTGCCAAAGTCCAATCTTGGAAGAAAGAAGAGAGTCTCTTGAATTCTGTCCGGACGGAATTGTTGACTGATCCAGGCCCAGTAAAGACTAGGTTCAAGGGTGATCGTTCGTAAAGGTTAGCTCGAATCTCTGTACCGTGGCCTCCAAATGGCCAAGATAATTTGATCCGAGATATTTGAATATCAGGCGCATCTGTGAGCGTCCTCAGGGTTTATCATCGTTCATAGGAATGGCAGACTGACCAGGATCATGGGATTCGAACAGGACAGAGACGCACAGGGCAAGGCACCAATCTCCCGCCTCCAACTCATCCACGTGGAATACTCCAGAGCGGGAATGTGAAGCGAGGTAGTCAAAAAACGAAGCATGGAATGCCTCCAGCCGTTGCTCATATGCATCTTCAAGAGACGGGATTTTGAGCACGGAATGGAGCTTCCCAAGCGCACCGTACGCGTCGGCCTGGGTAACTCCAAGAAAATTGCAGGCGAAGACAAACTCACGGCGAGAACTGACGTAGTGCTTTAATATGCTCATTGTGGTCGGTAGTGCGCAGGGACGCAGACAACTCAGCCTGATGCATGTGCGAATGCGAAAGTGATATGGTGACGGACGAGGCCTCGGGCGATGAATGCGCGAAAGATACGAAATCAAGTCCGTCTATGTAGTCAAAGATGCTTGTGCATTTTTACTGCAGTGCCAGTACCTCGGGCTGTGTGTGGCGTCGTGGCATCTTTAGCTGTTTGGCGTTCCTCGCTAAAGCCGTCTCTAGTTCCCGACTGAGAACCTCCCTTGGCATAGGAACCATGACAAGAGGATAGTTTGCTAAATTGCAGGCGAAGCAAACATATACATGTTATATTGGCTGGATACAGGGCAAGGGGTAGATCCAAACTTCTCCGGGGACCTCGAAACAGATATATGCACAGCTCTTTTCTCCTTTTCCAAATAGTGTGATGGGATGAGACAGCATGGTGCTTATCAATGTGGAGAGCCGTTTCCGGACATGGGCTTCCCAAAACGAATCCTCGGATAAACGAACGTGTTTCTCTGCCCAGTGGAAATCAATGACCGTCTCCTCCCTGTCGTTGACGAATTGAGTCTGCGTTAGGGAAACAATTTCATGTTAGACGCCATCGGATAAATGATAGACCGCTGCCGACTTAACCAGCGGCTTTACTCACATCACGAATCGACCTGTGCCAGATAGAGTGAGGGTCGCCCCAGTTTCCTTCGGGTATTTCCTTGTCTACAGGGTCTTGATGATTGGGAAAAACCTTGAATATCGCAGCAGTTTGATTCAGCCTGATGCAATCAAAATTGAACGATTGTAATGGGGCTGTTTTTATAATTCCCCACTCCTCAAGCTGTGATAAAAAAGGCTGTGTCCAATGTCAGTGTCTCCACGCGATAAGAAGGAGAGACACAAACTGAATCAAGGAAAAGGCTTAGGGCGTGGTGCCTAAGGCCCTCAGGCAAAAGGTGGTCCTGCTCGCCAAAATCTAGATCTCGAAAGAAGGACGAAAGTCTCTGGAATTCTGTCCTAATGGGATCGTTGACTAACTCAGGTTCGGCATTGATTAGATACCAGAGTGATCGTTCGTAAAGGAAAGCTTGGATCTCTGTATCGCGGCCTCCAAATGGCCAAGATAATTTGATCCGAGATATTTGAATCTCAGACGCATCTGCGAATATCCTCAGAGCTTACCATCATTTGAGGAGTGGCGTACTGACCAGGATCATGGGATTCGAGTAGGACACGGACACACAAGGAAAGGTACCAAGTTCTCGCCTCTAGCTTGTCCACGTAGAATGCACCAGAGCGGGAATGCGAAGTGAGGTAGTCAAAAAACGAAGCATGGAATGGCTCCAGCGGTTGTTCATGTGCATCTTCAGGTGCTGGGATTTTGAGCACAGAATGGAGTTTCCCAAGTGCACCGTATGCATCGGGCTGGGTAAGTCGGAGGAAATTGCAGGCCGGGACAAATTCACGGGAGTAATTGGCGTAATGCTTTAATATACTCATTGCAGCCGGTAGTACGTGCCGACGTATTCCAGAGAGGATCTGAGTATAGAGAGCATCGAGAGTTGTAAACGGATTTTCCGGTATATCAGTTGATGGCACGGAATCGATGACATTGAGGACCTTGTTCAACTGAGAGATCGGGTTCGCATATTCCCTGTCCTTAATGAATCGGATGACGAGAGTTGGGAATATAAACAAGCCGGACGACCGAGCCGCTATTTTCATGAAATGTGTTTCAGCTGGCCATGGCTGCGTTGACGATGGAAATGATGCGGGGTATTCTCTCTGGATTTCGTCCAATTTGTCTCGCAAATATCGTTTGACGTCCAAACAAGCTTGGGCCGAGTCAGCGGGTATCGCCATCTCCTGGTAGCTTGCTTCGATTGACTCGGAGGAGAACGCGGCTCGGATATGGGGCTCGGGGCGGCTGACAACGAGCCAGATGAGAGGCGATTTCGGATGCTGGAGGGCAAATTTGCCAATGAGGGAGAGGATTTCACGTTGTGCTTCTTCACCACGGCATTCATCCAACCCATTGAGGAGTACCAATACTGTGTTGTCTAGGGCCTTCAACAACTTCTTATCAGTAAAGGGTTGTGTGATGAATTTTTTGAACTGCTCGATGGGTGACTTGTCGACCGGCATGGGATCTTGGGCGAGCAACTCGACAACGTATCTCCGGTACTGTGAATATCTAGCAGCGAGCTGGTATGCGATAGTAGTGAAGACGCGCTGGGGGTCATCACGCTCGCTCGGTCGTGAAAAGAAGAGTGTAGCACCCAGTATGGAAGTCGGGGAATCGGACTCGGTGTCTGCAATGGCCTGGGTGATGGCTGACTTGCCAACGCCAGCAGGACCGTCGAGCCACAAGATCTTCTTCTCGTGGGCGATGTTATGCATCCATGACTGAATATTGCCCAAATGTCAAGTCTGGTACCCGGATGACAAGTCGGTGGAGGATGACGCTCAGATGAGTTGAATTCGGCGCCGGCGATCCTCTTTTTCGCAAGTAATTCCATGACTATTTCTTCCGTGAGGCTAGCGCCCATTATTGATGTCAATTGAGATACTCACAGTGTGTATCGTTCGACTGGTTGCCGTCGATAAATGTAGAGTTGTTGATCGTGAAACGCTGGGCATTGGTGAAGAAACCAGCTGAAGGACCTGAGCTAACGTCTGAATGTCGACCTGATCGGCTCGAGGTCTTGCGACGACCAGCCTTGCTGATATTCTGACCCATGGATGGTGGACTCAGCAAGTGGTGAGGGTGAGATCAGGTCACGTTGAGGGCTGTGTGTGTCGCAACATACACTAACATCCATGAGCATGGTCACACCGGATCGTGACTTGGGATCTAGAGCGGGCATGGGTGGAATGAGTGCCCGAAAGTGAACTTCGATTGGCGCAGGTCGCGTTGATCCTTGTTGACTGTGGACCATTGAACATAGTCGCCACCCTTCGAGCTTGGGGCCGCCATATACTACATATCGACAAACCTCAGCGGCCTCCACATCGCTACTGCCCTCGAGCTTGATTACTGTATCACCAAATCTCAACCTCACAGATCCTTGTACCCTGCTCTGATCCCCGATCTTGCTGCTCGTGCCTATTGACACCGTTTCGCATTCCCACATGTGACATAATCCACTCTTGCCTCGTCTCCTCCTGTCCCCCTCACCATCCTACTCCACGCGCCACAAGCCACGAAAGCCTTTTAACCATTCTCCCTATCACCCAGATCCTCCCAATGCTCGTCATCCCTGGGATCGCGCTTTTGTAACCCGGGCCAGGAACGTGTTCATAGTTTCGTGGCCAAATAAAGAGGCTCGCTCGCAGGGATGGCTACGTTCTGCTACTGCTGCTTCCGCTCTTATCTCGTGTCACCTCACAATGGAACTTTTCACACCTAGGCACTGCAGAAGGAGAGTAAAGGGAGTAGGAGGACGACCCCCTGCGTGCTCGCTGGGTTTGATGAACATCCTAAACTCGGATGTATGTTTCGGTGTAATAGCAAGGCCAAAGAGCGGTTCAGCAGTTAAAGGTCGATATGGAGGGACCCGATATGGGTGCGGCGGAGAGGAAGGGGATGAATGTTTGATTTACGAGGGTCTAAATACGATGCATAGTGACTGTAGTGGGGAGGGGAAACAAGACTCGCAGTTGCATGGTTCAAGCTTCAAGCTCCAGCTACATGGTCCCTGACTTACCACCCCGCGGCTACACCGTTCAGCGATAATGCAGACAACTGATTGATGAAGGCTATCAAGGAAAGGTTGGCTGACGACATCTTGTTTGGCAACACTACAGATGGTGAAGCAGACATAGACATGCTATGCTAGCTGGATATAGGGCAAGGCGTAGATCCAAAGTTCTCCGGAAATTTCGAACTGGATATATGCACAGCTCTTCTCTCCTTTTCCAAATAGTGTGATGGGGTGGGACGGCATGGTGCTCGTCACTGTAGAGAGCCATTTCCGGACGTGGGCTTCCCAAAATGTATCCTCGCATAAGCGAACGCGCTTGTGGTGCCAATCGTAATCAATGATCTTCTCCCCTTGGCTGTTCATGAATTGAGTCTGCATTAAGGAAACAATTTGATGTTAGTTGCTATCAATTAACGAAGGATAGACCACCACTGAATCCGCTCACATTGCGAATCGGGATGTACCAAACCCCATACGAAGGTCCCCAATTTTGTTCGGGTATTTCCTGGTCTACAGGCTCCTGACTGAGGGGAAATACTCTGATTATCTCAGTAATTTCATTCAGCCTGATGTGGTCGAAATTGAGTGATTGTAATGGGATTGACTGTATGACTCCCAACTCCTCAAGTTGCGATACAAAGCCCTATGTACGATGTCAGTATTTCCACGCAATAGGGAGTGAAAACAAACCGAATAAAGGAAATAACCTAGACCGTGGCCTTTAAGCTCCCCAGGCAGAGGATTATCCCAATCCCCAAAATCCAAATCTCGGAAGAAGGACGAGAGTCTCTTGAATTCTGTCTGGATGGAATCGGTGACTGATCCCGGCCCTGTAAAGATGAGATTCAAGAGTGATCTTTCGTACAGGTTAGCTCGAATCTCCGCGCCATGGGCTCCAAGTGGCCAAGATAATTTGATCCGAGACACTTGAATATCGGACGCATCTGTGAGCATTGTCAAAGTTTATCCCCATTCAAGAGAGCGGCAGACTGACCAGGATCATGGGATTCGAGTAGGACACGAACACATAGAGAAAGGTACCAACTTCCTACCTCTAGCTCATCCACGTGGAATACTCCAGAGCGGGAACGGGAAGTGAGATAGTCGAAAAAGGAGGCATGGAATGGCTCCAGGCGTTGTGCATATGCATCTTCGGGCTCCGGAATTTTGAGCACGGAATGGAGCTTCCCAAGTGCACTGTACGCGTCGGCTTGGGTAACTCCAAGAAAATTGCACGCGAAGACAAATTCACGGCGAGAGCTAACGTAGTACTTTAGGATGCTCATTGTGGTTGGTAGTACGCGCCGATGTATTCCGGAGAGGATGCGAGTGTAGAGGGCATCAAGAGTTGCAAAAGGATTTTCCGAAATATCAGCCAATGGTACAGAGTCGATCACGTTAAGGACCTTGTTTAACTGAGAGACTGGGTTCGCATACTCCCTATCCTCAATGAATCGGATAGCGAGAGATGGAAATATGAATAGGCCAGATGACCAAGTTGCTATCTTCACAAAATGTGACTCGGTTGGCCATAGCTGCGCTGGCGAAGGAAATGATGTGGAGTACCTCTCCCGGATTTCGTTGAATTTGTCTCGTAAATATCGTTCAACATCCAAGCAAGCCTGGTCCGAGTCGGCAGGTATCACAATCTCCTGGTAGCTTGATTTGATTGGCCTGGATAAGAATGTAGATCGGATATGGGGCTCAGGGCGACTCGTAATGAGCCAGATGAGAGGAGATTTCGGGTGTTGGAGGGCGAATTTGCCAATGAGGGAGATGATTTCACATTGTACGTCGTCGCCCTGGCATTCATCCAACCCATCGAGGAGTATCAATACTGTGTTGTCAAGGCTCTTCGATATTTTCTTGTTGATAAAAGGTTGCGCGATGAATTTTTTGAACTGCTCGACGAGTGATTTGTCGACCAGCGTGGGATCTTGGGTGAGCAACTCGACGACATATCTCCTGTATTGTGAATATTTGGCAGCGAGCTGATATGTGATGGTAATGAAGACACGTTGAGGGTCATCACGCTTGTTTGGCCGCGAAAAGAAGAGTGTAGCGCCGAGTATGGAAATCGGGGAATCAGACTCGATGTCTGCGATAGCCTGGGTGATGGCTGATTTGCCAACGCCGGCAGGGCCATTGAGCCACAGGATCTTCTTCTCGTGGGCGACGTTGTGCATCCAAGATTGAATATTGCCTAATGTATCGAGCCTGGTGCCCGGATGACAGGTCGGAGGAGGATAGCGTTCAGATGAGTTGAATTCAGCGCCAGTGATCTTGTTTTTCGCAAGCAATTCCATGACTTTTTCATCCATGAGGCCATCGCTGGTTATGAATGTTAATTGAAATACTCACAGTGTGCGTCATTCGACTGAGTTCCGTCTATAAATGTAGAATTGTCGATTGTGAAACAGTGGGCATTGGCGAAGAAACCAGCTGAGGGATGTGAGTCGACATCGGAATGCTGACTCCACCGACTTGATGTCTTACGATGACCATGGCTACTGTTAATCTGACTCATGATGGTGGAAGTGAGTGAGTGTGGGGATCAGGGCCTGGTGGGGATTGTTGCGACATATTCATGGGATGATGTAGTCACGCTGGACCGTGACTTCTAGATTTCGGTAAACTCAGTGACTGCTAAAGCGCAGTGGGCGTATGGCTAGGACAGGTGTAAGTAACTACGCCTCCCAGCATGTAGCATCTACGTATAATAAGGGCGATGAGGCGATGTGTGGTGGTGTTATGTACCCGGATGATGGTACGCAAATGTACAGTGACGCAAGCGCTGAAGAGTGGTCCAGCAGAGTCATAGACATGCGTAGAAAGCATAAGTATAGAAATTCCGACAAAGCCTAAGCTAAAGCCACCTGTGGTCCGTATTGGAACGCCTGGTTCGGGGACACAGACAACTCAGCCTGCTGCACGTGCGAATACAAACGTGACATAGTAATGGACGAGGCCCCGAGCGATGAATGCGCGAAAGAAATGAAACCAAGTCTGCCTATGTAGTCAGAGATGCTCATGCATTCTCTTACTGCAGTGCCAGTAACTTGTACTGTGTGTGGCTTCGGGACATCATCTTTGGCTTTTGGTGTTCTTCACTAAAGCTGTCTGTAGGTTCCCGACTGAGGACCTTCCTCGGCATTGGAATCATGGCAAGATGATAGTTTACTGAATTGCAGGCGAAGCAGGTCTTTACATGTTATATTGGCTGGATACAAGGCAAGACGTAGATCCAAACTTCTCCGGGGACTTCGAAACGGATATATGCACAGCTCTTTTCTCCTTTTCCAAATAGAGTGAAGGGATGAGACGGTATGGTGTTTGTCAATGTGGAAAGCCGTTTCCGGACGTGGGCTTCCCAAAACAAATCCTCAGATAAACGAATGTATTTGACAGACCAGCAGTTATCGATGACCGTCTCCCCCTGGTTGTCCACGAATTGAGTCTGCGGTAGGGGGACAATTTCATGTTAAATGTCATCAAACAAAGGATAGATCACTGCCGGCTCAACCAGCGGCTTCACTCACATCAAGAATCGACCTCTTCCAAAGGATATGAGGTGTATCCCAGTTTTCCTCAGGTATTTCCTTGTCTACAGGGTCCTGTTGCTGGGGGAAAACCTTGAATATCGCGGTAGTTTCATTCAGTCTAATACGATCGAAATTGAGTGATTGTAATGGGGCTGTTTGTATGATTCCCCATTCCTTAAGCTGCGATACAAAGGACTACATCCAATGTCAGTATCTCCACCCGATAAGAAGGAGAGACGCATACCGAATAAAGGAAAAAAAATAGGGCGTGGTCCCTAAGCCTCATAGGCAAAAGACGGTCCCGTTTCCCAAAATCGAGATCTCGAAAGAAGGACGAAAGTTTATTGAATTCTGCCCTGACGGAATCGTTGACTAACTCGGGCTTGGCAATGGTTAGATCCCGGAATGAGAGTTCGTAAAGTTCAGCTTGAATCTCTGTGTCATGGCCTTCAAATGGCCAAGATAATTTGATCCGAGACATTTGAATATTAGACGCATCTGCGACTATCCTCAAGAGGTTATCGTCATTTGAGGAATGGAGAACTGACCAAGATCATGGGATTCGAGTAGGACACGGACACACAGGGAAAGATACCGCTGTTGTGCCTCTAGCTTGTCCACGTAGAATATTCCAGAGCGGGAATGGGAAGTAAGGTAGTCGAAAAACGAAGCATGGAATGGCTCCAGCAGTTGCTTATGTACATCTTCAGGTGCTGAGATCTTGAGCACAGAATGGAGCTTCCTGAGTGCACTGTGCGCGTCGGCCTGGATCACTCCGAGCATATTGCAGGCAAACACAAAGCTATCGGGACGACCAAGGCGTGCGGGGTGAATGATGCAATACCTTAATAAGCTCATTGTAGTCGGTAGTACGTGTCGATGTATTCCAGAAAGGATCTGGGTATACAGCGCATCGAGGGTTGCAAAGGGGTTTTCCGAGGTATCAGTTGATGGTACAGACCCGATGATGTCGAGGACTTTGTTCAACTGAGAGATCGGGTTCGCATATTCTCTATCTCCAATAAATCGGATGGCAAGGGTTGGGAATATAAAAAGGCCGGATGACCGAGCTGCTATCTTCACAAAATGTGATTCAGCCGGCCATGGCTGTGATGGCGATGGAAATGAGCCAGGGTACTCTCTCTGGATTTCGTTGAATTTGTCTCGTAAATATCGTTCAACATCCAAACAAGCCTGGGCCGAGTCGACAGGCACCACCATCTCCACATAGCTTGGTTTAATTGACTCAGAGGAGAATGCAGTTCGGATATGGGGCTCTGGGCGACTAACAATGAGCCAGATGAGACGAGATGTCGGGTGCTGGAGGGCGAATTTGCCAATTAGGGAGATGATTTCGCGCTGCGCATCCTCACCTCTGCATTCATCCAACCCATCGAGGAGTATCAGAACAGTGTGGTGAAAGCCTTTCAACAGTTTCTTTTTGGTAAAAGGCTCCATAATGAATGTTTTGAATTGCTCGACCAGTGACGTTTCGACTAGCCTGGGGTCACGGGCGAGCAGCTCGACGATGTATCTTCGGTAGTGTGGATAGTTGACAGCCAGCCGATATGCGACAGTGGTGAAGACGCGCTGGGGGTCATCGCGCTGATTTGGCCGAGAAAAGAAGAGTGTAGCGCCTAGTATGGAGGTCGAGGAACCGGACTCAGTGTCTGCAATGGCCTGGGTGATGGCCGATTTGCCAACCCCAGCAGGGCCGTTGAGCCACAAGATCTTCTTCTCGCGGGCAACGTTATGTATCCATGACTGGATATTGCCTAATATATCGAGTCTGGTACCCGGATGACAGGTTGGTGGAGGATAGCGCTTGGATGAGTTGAATTCGGCACCAGCGATCTTGCTTTTTGCAAGTAGTTTCATAACTATTTCCTTCATGAGGTCGTCACTGGTTATGAACGTCGAGCGAAATACTTACATTTTGTATCATTCGGCTCGTTCCTGTCTATCATTATAGCTTTCTTGATCGTGAAATGGTGGGCATTGGTGAAGAAGCCAGCTGAAGGGCCTGAAGTAGCATCTGAATGTTGACTCGATTGACTCGATGTCTTACAACAACCAGGTTTGCTGTTATTCTGACCCATGGATGGTGAGAGGAGGTGGTGGGGGTGGGATCAGGCCACCGTGTGGGTTGTGTTCTGGGGTTGTTGAGGTATCTGGTCACACACTGGGCCGTGACTTGGGATCTAGAGCGGACCAAGAGTGAACATGGATCGAATGAGCGCCCAAAAATGAGCTTTGATTGACGCGCATGGTGCTGATCCTTGCTGATCGTGTGTCTCATTGGGTTTAGCCACCCTTGAGCACTTGAGCCTGGGACTGCTACGATTGACAACCTCAGTGGCCTCCTCATTCCACTGCCCTTGGTTACTGTATTATGAAATCTAACCTCAAAGATCTTTGCATTCTGCCCCACTCCCCCAATCTTGCCACTCGTGTCTATTGGGACTCTTACATTCTGACATACGGCACACTCCAACCGTGCCTTGTCTCTCTTTCCTGTCTTTCCCGCCAATCCAACCCCACACACCCCACAAGCACCACGAAAGCTTTTTAACCATCCTTCCTATTGTCCACATCTTCCAAATGCTCGTCATCCCTGGGATCGCACTTTTGTAACCTCCACCAGGAACGTGTTCAAAATTTTGTGGCCAGATATAGAGGCTCGCTCGCAGGGAGGGCTATGTCCCGCTATTGTTGCTTCCATTCTTATCTCGTGTCGCGTCGCAATGGATCTTTTCATATCTAGGTACCACAGAAGGAGAGTAAAGAAAGTGGGATAGGGGGTTTGGGTGGAGGCGGGCTTTGTTCCCATGGTACTTGAGGTTGAGGTTGATTTTTGCGGGATTCGGGTTGTGCGGAGGATGAACTTGGTTAGGCATAGAGCCACCAAGGTCTAATGATCGACACTTGGTCTGGGGGACGGAAAGAGGTGTTGAGTCGGATCCATGGGCTGAACAGAGGAGGCTAACAGTTTTGATCTGGTGGAAGGAAAGAGAGGAAGAGAGGGAGCCTTTTGAAAAGCTTTTGGGCAATGTAGAAGGCTGAGAGAGTTAGTAGGTGGCGTCTAGACGTCGGGCAATCGATAACGTCACCAACAAAGTCACAAACTGTGTATTTGTCACAGCCTTTGTTCGCTTCCAACTCACTCACCTGCCCCTTCTAGATTGCTCGTTGCTGCCGGCACAAAACAGTGCACGATCGGCGAGGCTCCCAAAACACATGAGACTCCAAACTTGAACAATACCATCAGCAACTTGAAGCGATCAGACATTTGGCGACCCTCGGGTTCAGAACGTCGAGCAAAAAGTCCCGAGCACTTGCTTTGTCGATGTCAATGGTACCGTTGGTGCGGAGGTGAGTGCTCAAAGTCAGCCTCTATGGAGAATCCTTATTAGCTCGTCTTCTAGATGGCCTACCTGGGCAGGAAGCAGACCTCTTTCACCCAGTTCATTTGCACCTATCTCAGCAAAATACGTGAAATTGCTGCCAAGAAGCTGAAGACTCTGTTTCTGATATTGTCATTGCCGTCCCCAGTTGGTATACCAACATCCAGCGCCGTGCTATCCTTGATGCCACTGTGATCACCAACCTCAACGTCCTCCGCATCATCAACGACACTACTGTCACTGCCCTTGGTTATGGTATCACCAAATCCGACCTCCACGAGCCTGAAAATCCCCGTCATGTTGCTTTTGTTGATGTTGACCACTCAGGCCTCCCTGTCGCCGTCGTAGCCTTCTCCAAAGGTCAGCTGGACGTCAAGACTACTGCATACGAGCCTAATCTCGGTGGTCGGGACATTGACTACGCCCTGCTTGAGCACTTTGCTGAGGAGTTCAAGGCCAAGTACAAGATCGATGTCTTGTCTAGCCCCAAGGCCACTTTCCGTCTTTTGTTGGATGTAAGAAGCTCAAGAAGGTCTTGTCTGCAAAAAACCAGGTCTCTGAACGTCGAGTCCCTCATGGGCGACATCGATGCGTTGTCCAAACTCACGACCAGCTCTCGGGTCTCATCGCTCCCCTCTCCGAAGCTATCGAAGCTCTCACTCAGCGTGCCATCGCTGAATCTGCTCTCATACCTGGCTCAGATCGACTTTGTCGAACTGCCAGTGGATGTACCCGTGTTCCTGCTGTCCGTGACCACATCCATAAGCGTTCGGCGGTAAGAGCCCTCCCTTCACCCTGAACCAAGATGAAGCCGTCGCCCGCGCTGCCACCCCTGCCTGTGCCACGTTTTCCCCCGTTTTCCCTGTCCGTGACTTCACCATCCACGACACGAACCACTACCTCATCAGAGTCCAGTGGCAACAGCTTCCCACTGATTCCGACAATGATACTTCACCTTCCCCCGAGGCAATAGCGTGTCCTCTAGAAGATCTTGTTGTTCTACCGCCGTCAGGCATTGACTGTCGAGGCTGCTTATGCTGAGCCGTCCCTCCTTCCTGGTGGCATGAACCCTACCCGCGGCCAGTTCATTGTTACTGCGGTTCCTCCTAATCCCAAGGGAGATGCTACCATTGTCGCGGTCAAGACTCGCCTTAACCTCCACGGTATCCTCTCCTTCGAGAACACACACGATGAGAAAATTGAGGAGAAGGAGAGCCTGCCTTATGGACATCGATCAGTCTGCCAGCGACGGCGCTTCTCAGCCCACTCCACCTAAGAAGAAGACTAAAGAAGAAAGAGTTCCGTTCGTCGCTGTCAACACCTCATTGGACAAGGCGACATTGGACAGCTACAGGGAGCGTGAGTCGGAGATGCAAGCTGCCGAGAAACTTGCTCAGGGTACTGACGTTCGTTACTTGTTATGAATCAGAAAAACCTCCCTGACTTTTATGACGGTCATTAGGATGGTAAAAGTCCCCCTGAAGAGTGCCCCCACGGTACTCGAGGCAAGCCCGATGACCGGTACGCCCCCTTCGTCACTGCTGCAAGAAATCCGAACTCGCCGCCCTTTCCAAATCTAAGGGCTGGCTCTTCACCGCCGACTGTGAAGACGCTACCAAACCCATTCGTGTCACCCACCCCGGTGCCCTCGAAGTCCTCAGTGACTCCCTCACCTTCCGCTGCCACGAGTCTGACAAATGCCAGGGGCCATCTCACAGCTCTGCGAAGCCCTCAGCAAATACCTATCACGAGCTACCTTCTTGGATGAGACGTATGCACACATCGACGAGAAGGACAAGGAGAGTGTTGTGGAGAGGTTGCCGTTATTGAGAAGTGGCTGAACGGTCTCGTGGAAGAACAGGATGAACGTCGGAAGAACGTTGACAGCGTTTTGACGAGCGCGGGGATCCTGAAGAAGAGAGATCTGGCAAGCTACCCCGATTGTAACGAGGTCTAAGCGAAAGCCACCGGTTATTCCTGCTGGAACGCCTGGCTCGGGCACGCAGACGCCCAAGCCGCAAACACCTCAGCCTGATACGGGTGCGAGTGCAAACGCAAATGCAAATGGCGAGAAAGAGGTTCCTGAACGGGGGAAGAAGGAAAGTGAGAAATTATAGGTGTTGATTAGATCGCGTTTGTCCATCCTCCGATTCTTCGTTCCTTTCCTTGATCCGTCCTTTCATCCTCTCTCATTTTTGTATGATGCTTGGAGACGCCCCTTCCCCACCTTTCATATCTTCCATCTTTCGTGATATGATTAGATAGATGAACACCGCACAAGCACATGACACGGCAGTGAAGTGAATAATCAGTAACTAGATTCTACTTAGTTGATTTACACCGTGTAATCAATGGGATTGGCTCTTCTTCCTGAACGTTGTAGTGAGGTATGAAGGGTCCCAGGCGCTGAGCGCAAGAAAGGCAGATGCATTCAAACCCGCCCGGCTCAATCGAATAGAGCGTCAGACTCTTATCGAGCCCGGGCTTGTTTTGCAATCTGAAGGCTGCGGGCTCAACCCTCACGGTGGGCTAGTTAAGCATGCTTGTACATTCTTTTTTGACCGCAGTGCGAGTACTTGTGTGTTATGTGGGTCCGGGGCATCCTTGGCTGTTTGGTGTTCTTTGTTAAAACTGTCTCTAGGTTCAAGACTGGGAACCTTCCTCAGCATCGGAATCATGACAAGATGATGGTTTACTAAATTGCAGGCGAAGCAGACATATACATGTTATATGGGCTGTATACAGGGCAAGGCGTAGATCCAAAGTTCTCCAGGGACTTCGAAACGGAGATACGCACAGCTCTTTTCCCCTTTTCCGAATAGTGTGATGGGATGAGACGGCGTGGTGCATGTCAATGTGGAGAGCCGTTTCTGGACGTGGGCTTCCCAAAATGAATCCTCAGATAAACGAACGTGCTTCTCTTCCCAGGAGGGCAACTTCCACTGGTTGTCCACGAATTTAGTCTGTCAGGGAAACAATTTCATGTTAAACGTCATCAAACAAAGGATAGATTATTGCCGACTCAACCAGCAGCTCCACTCACGTCACGAATCGACTCGTCCCAAAGGACGAGAGGCTGGTCCCAATTTTCTTTGGGTATTTCCTCGTCTACAGGGCCCTGATACGAGGAAAAAACCTTGAATATTGCAGCGGTTTGATTCAGCCTGACGCGATCGAAGTTGAAGGATTGTACTGGGGCTATTTTTATGATTCCCCACTCCTTAAGCTGCGATGCAAAAGGCTACGTCCAATGTCAGTGCCTCCACGCGATGGGAAGGAGAGACACAAACCGAACAAAGGAAAACACCTAGGGCGTGTCCCTTAAGCGCCTCATGCGAAAGGTGGTCCCATTTCCCAAAATCCAGATCCCGAAAGAAGGACGAAAGTCTCTGGAATTCTGTCCTGATGGAATCGTTGACTAACTCAGGCTCGGCAATGATTGGATGCTCGAATGAGAATTCGTAAAGTTTAGCTCGAATCTCTGTGTCATGGCCTCCAAATGGCCAAGATAATTCGATCCGAGACATTTGAATATCAGATGCATCTGCGAATATCCTCTGAGTTTATCACCATTTGGAGGAGAGGCGGACTGACCAGGATCATGGGATTCGAGTAGGACACGGACACACAGGGAAAGATACCATCGTTCTGCCTCTGGCTTGTCCACGTAGAATGTTCCAGAGCGGAAATGTGAAGCGAGGTAGTCGAAAAACGAAGCATGAAAAGGCTCCACTCTTTTTTTATACGCATCTTCATGCCCTGGGATTTTGAGCACAGAATGGAGCTTCGTAAGCGCACCGTACGCGTCGGCCTGGGTAACTCCGAGAAAATTGCAGGCGACGACAAATCTGTGGAGGAAGTCAAGGTGACGGGGAATGTGGACGTAAAACTTTAATATGCTCATTGTAGTCGGTAGTATGTCTTGACGTATTCCAGAAAGGATCTGGGTATAGAGAGCATCAAGAGTTGCAAAGGGATTGTCTAGTGTATCACCCGATGGTACAGAGTCGATGACATTAAGGACCTTGATCAACTGAGCGATCGGGTTGGCATATTCCCTGTCCCTAATGAATCGGATGACAAGAGTGGGGAATATAAACAGGCCAGATGACCGAGCTGCTATCTTCACAAAATGCGGTTCAGCTGGCCATGGTTGTGACGGCGATGGAAATGAGTCAGGGTATTCTTTCTGAATTTCATCGAATTTGTCTCGCAGATATCGTTCGACATCCAGGCATGCCTCGACCGAGTCCACAGGTATCACCATCTCCTGGTAACTTGCTTCAATTGACCCGGAGGAAAACGCAGCTCGGATATGAGGCTCTGGGCGGCTGACAATGAGCCAGATGAGAGGAGATTTCGGATGCTGGAGGGCGAATTTGCCAATGAGGGAGATGATTTCAAGTTGTGCGTCTTCACCACGGCATTCATCCAATCCATCGAGGAGTACCAATACTGAGTTCTCGAGGCCCTTCAACAATTTCTTGTCGGTAAAGGGTTTTACGATGAATTTTTTGAACTGTTCGATGAGTGACTTGCCCACCAGTGCGGGATCCTGAGCGAGCATCTCGGCGATGTACCTCCGGTAATGTGGATATTTGGCAGCGAGCTGGTATGCAATGGTGGTGAAGACGCGCTGGGGGTCATCGCGCTCGCTTGGGCGCGAAAAGAAGAGCGTAGCACCCAGTATGGAGGTCGGAGCATCGGACTCGGTGTCTGCAATGGCCTGGGTGATAGCTGATTTGCCAACCCCAGCAGGGCCGTTGAGCCATAAGACATTCTTCTCGTGGGGAACGTTATGCATCCACGACTGAATGTTGCCTAGTATGTTAAGTCTGGTTCCCGGATGACAGGTTGGGGGTGGATAGCGCTCGGATGAGTTGAATTCGGCGCCGACGATCTTGTTTTTCGCAAGTAATTCCATAACTATTTCATTCGTGAAGTTACCACTGGTTACGGATGTCGATAGAATGCTTACAGTGTGTATCGTTCGGCTGGTTCCTGTCTATCATTATAGCCTTCTTGATCGTGAAATGGTGAGCCCCGGGGAAGAAGCCCCTTGAGTGGCCTGACCCGTCATCCGAACGCCGACTCGATCGACTCAATGGCTTACGACGACCAAGGGTGCTGTTATTCTGACCCATAGATGATGAAGGGCTAAGGCAGGTGGTGAGGGTGGGATCAAGCTACGTTGAAGGCTGTGTGTATGTTACAACGTTCACGAAGTATGTGGTCACGCTGGACCGTGACTTAGGATGTAGGGGACATAAATCGAATGAGCGCCAGAAAATGAGCGCTGAGCTTCGGTTGACGCATGTGGTCCTGATCCTTGTTGATCCCTTGTTAATCGTGAAGACCACTGAGCATAGTCACCCTCGGTGAAGCTTAGGATTGCTATGTACTGTCGACAACCTCAATGGCATCCACATCGCCACTGCCCTCGGTTACTATATCACCAAATCTCAACCTCATAGCGCCTTGCACCCTACCCCCCCCCCGATCTTGCCACTCATGTCTATGCAACTCTCGCGTTCCGACGTATGGCACACTCCAGTCGTGCCCCGTCCCCTTCTCCTGTCCTCCTTATCATACTACCACACATACCACAAGCACCACAAAAGCCTTTCAATCATCCTCCCTATCATCCCCATCCTTCGAATACTTGTCCCTGGGATCGTGCCTTCATAATTTTGTGGTCAAATATCAGGCTCGCCCGCAGGGGGGCTAAGTCCTGCTATTGTTGCTTCCACTCTTATCTCGTGTCATGCCACACCGGGTCTTTTCACACAGGAAAGGAAGCGGAAGGATGACACGGTGTGTTTGCTGGTTTCAACGAATATCCTGAACTTGGGTAGTCTTACAGTGTGGTAGCAAGGCCAAAGAGGGGGTCAGCATTTAAAGGCCAGGTATGAAGAAACCTGGTACGGTTGCGACGGAGGAGAAGGAGGTAAAGGTTTGGTTCAAGAAGGCGTAAGTATGATGGGTAGTGACTGTAGTGGGGAGGGGGGAACAAGACTTGCAGTCGTATCGTTCAACGTTCAAGCTCGAGCTACATAGTCCCTGGCTTAGCACCCCCTGACTATGGCGTCGAGCGATAGTGTGGATGGCAAGTGGTTGACAAAGGCTATCAAGCAACGCTTAGCTGACGACACCTTGTTTGGTAACGTCATGGATGGACTGGACTGGACTTCCAGGTGTACGATAACCCACTCTTTATTAATACTGTTAATGACGGCGCACAGGTATGACGACGTATGAGGATCGCATAGCAACACCTCACAAAACTTCTCAGACACACCTCTTGTGACTTGCATTGGAAGTATACCGCTACCTGACATATGGCACACTCCGACCATGCCTCGTCCCCTTCTCCCCTCCTCGCCACCCACTACACACATCACCACTATAAGCGCTGTAAACCTTCCTAAGCGCCCCCCATCACCCACGTCCTCCCAATGCTCATTGTCCCTGGGGGCGCACAGACCGTTTGTCGTACTCGTGACATCCACCGCTGTCTGAAAGCTCACAAAGTCCCACAACCACTTGATCACTATGATCACAAACTCGTCTGTGTCCGAGGTGTCATACTGACATATTAGGGGAGGCACACACGACAGGAAGTATGCGATAATACCCAAACGACTTTGTCATGTCCACTTCGTCATTGACCAGCCTCAAAGGTGGTATCTATCCCTCCAGCTTGCATATCTGCCAAAGTTCAGGTCCCAAGGGACATGTTTACGCGTTTCGGCAAAATCCAGTGGCAGGTGAATAATTGGGTTGTAGGAGAGTTTAAAGGAGATGATTTGGACGGCATGTTGGTGCAGGTGGCACGGATAGTGTGGGGATTGCAACCTGTGGGTCGGTATATAATCTGAAATCTTTTAGGTATGCACCACGGGATCTCCAGGCCATCACCAGACGCACTACCATATTGGCGCAGTACAGATTACGTCTCTCAAGGAAACGACATACCCTCTAATGACTTTCATACCCCCACAGCAAGATACAAACTCTTACATTGACCCCCCCTGTACATGAGTCAGAGACGCATGCTAATGACAAACTGGTTTGAGATACTGAGGTTCGTTACTTGTTATGAATTGAAAGTGCCTTCCTGACTTTTGTGATTGTTACTAGGAGCATAAAAGTCCCCTCGAAGGGTATATCTACGGTACTCGAGGCAAGTTCGATGATTGATGCACCCCCTTCGTCACTGCTGATGAGAAATCCAAACTCCCCGCTGCCCTCTCCGAAGCCGAGGACTGGCTCTACACTCAAGAAGACAAGGACGCTACAAGATCCGCTTATGTTGCCCACCTTGATGCCCTCAAAGTCCTTGGCGACTCCATCATCTTCCGTTGCTGCGAATCTGACGAGTGTCAAAAGGCCATCTCACAACTACATGAAACCCTCAACAGCTACCAGTCACAAGCCACCTCTGGTGAGAAGGATACATGCATCAATGAGAAGAACAAGGAGAATGTTGCAGAGAAGGTCGCAGTTATCAAGAAGCGGTTGAATTATCCGGTAACGAAGCAGGCTGAACGCCCGAACACTGACCCCATTTTGGCGAGTGCAGAGACCCTGAAGAAGAGGGACGAGGTCACCTTTTTTATTACCCCGATTTCGACGTGGCCTAAGCCAAAGTCACTGGTGGTTCCTACTGGAACGCCTGGGTCTGGAACACAGACGCCCAAGCCGCAGACACCCCAGCTTGATGCGGGCGCAAATGCGAATGGCGGGGAAGGGGCTCTTAGGCAGGAGAAGAGGGAGAGTGGGTCGAATATGGGCGTTGATTAGATCTTGTTCGTCCATCCTCCGATTCTTCATTCCTTTCTTTGATTCATCCTTTCCTTCCCTGTTCATTTTTATGATACCCGGAGACGTTCCTTCCCCACCTTTCGGTACTTCCCATAGTTTGTGATACAGTGAAATGAATATTCAGTAACTAGATCCTTCTTCTTTGTACAACCGAATGGGATTGGCTTTTCTTTCCCGAACTTTGGGGTGGGGTTACGAAGGGCCCTGAGTGCTGAGCGCAGGGGAGGGAGATGAAATCAAGCCCACCTAGTTCAATCGAATAGAGTGTCAGACTCTTATCGAGCGTGGTCTTGTTCAATCCGAAGGCTGTGAGTCTGACCCTCGCAATCGGCCAGCCAAACATGCTTGTGTATTGCTTTGACCAGTGACAGTACTCATATGTATCATGTGGCTGAGGCATCTTCGGCTATTTGGCATTCTTCACTAAAGCTGTCTCTTGTGGTCCGACTGAGATCCTCCCTGTGCATTGGAACGATGGCGAGGTGATAGTTTACAGGTGAAGCAGACATTTACATGTATATCAGCTGGATACAGGGCAAGACGTAGATCCAAAGTTCTCCGGGGACTTCGAACCGGATGTATGCGCAGCTCTTTCCTCCTTTTCCAAAGAGAGTGATGGGATGGGACGGTATGGTGCTTGTCAATGTGGTGAGACGTTTCCGGACGTGGGCTTCCCAAAACGAATCCTCAGATAAACGAACGTGCTTCTCCGCCCAAGTGAAATCAATGACCAATTGCACGTGGTTGTCCATGAACTGGGTCTGCGGTAGGGGAGAATTTCATGTTAAACGTCATCAAACAAAGAATAGATCACTGCCGACTCAACCGGCGGCTTTACTCACATCAAGAATTGATCCGTGCCAACCATCTTTCATGATGTGATTAGATAGATGAACACTGCACAAGCACACGGCACAACACTGAAGTGAATAATTAACTAGATCCTGCTTCTTAGTTGATTTACACCATATGATCAATGGGATTGGCTTTCTTTCCTTACGGAGGGTCCTAGGCGCTGAGCGCAGGAACGGGGCATGAAATCGAGCCCGCCTAGCTCAATCGGATAGAGCGTCAGACTCTTATCGAGCCCGGGCTTGTTTAGAATCTGAAGGCTGCGAGTTCGACCCTCGCGGTGGGCCAGTCAAAATGCTTGTGCATTATTTTTTCGATCGCAGTGTCGGTATATACTTGTGTGTATCATGCGACCACTGGCCGTTTGACATTCTACGCCCGATCTAGAACCTCCCTAGGCATCGGAGTCCCGACAAGATGGTAATTTACAGGCAAAGCATACATATACATGTTATATGGGCTGAATACAGGGCAAGGCGTAGATCCAAAGTTCCCCAGGAACTTCGAACCGGACATATGCACAGCTCTTTTCTCCTTTTCCAAATAGTGTAATGAGGTGCAGTGCCTATTGGCGCTCTCACATTCCGACGTATGGCACGCTCCGGTGGCGTCTCGTCTTCTCCCTCCTCGCCATTCTACCCCACACACCACAGGCGCCACAAAGGCCTTTTAGGCATCCTCCCCGTCATCCACATCTTCCGAATGCTCGTGGGCTCACTCGCAGGGAGGGCTACGTCCTGCTATAGTTGCTTCCGCTCTTATCTCGTGTTACGTCGCAATGGATCTTTTCACACCTAGGTACCGCAGAAGAGTAAAGAAAGCTGAAGGACGACACTGCGTGCTCACTGGGTTCGACGAACGCCCTAGACTCGGATGGGTATTTCGGTGTGGTAGCAAGGTCAAATTCGCCGCGGCTGCCTCCAAGTTCCCGATTGAAGACTTCCCTTGGCATCGGAACCACAGCAAGATGCTAACTTCGATGTAGAGTAGATAAGTACATGTTACACTAGGGCTGTACACACGGCAAGGCGTAAATCCAGAACTCTCCTGGGACTTCGAACCTGATAAGTGCGCAGCTTTTTTCTCCTTTCCCAAACAAAGAGACGGCATGGGACGGCATGGTGCTCGTCAATTTGGACAGTCGTTCCCGGACGTGGGCTTTCCAAAATGAATCCTCACATAAGCAAACGAACTTGGCTACCCAGGTGTAACAGATGACGGTCTTTCCTTGGCTGTCTTCGAATTGAGTCTGAATTAGGGAAAGAAGTCGACGTTAAGTGCCACGAAAGGAAAGATAGATCACCGCAGACCCAATCAGTGGCTTTACTCACATTGTTGAGCGCGTCGCCGAAAAGTGGTGGAATACCATCCCAATTTCCTTCGGGTATTTCCTTGTCTGCAGGCCCTTCACCGCTGGGGTAAACCTTAACTATCTCTGTGGTTTGATTCAGCCTGATGTCGTCGAAATTGAACGATTGCAGTGCGACGGTTTTCAAGATTCCCCACTCTTCTAGCTGGAATGCGAAGCCCTATATCCATTGTTAGCATCACCGCCAAACAGGAAGGAGAGAAACAAACCGAAGCAAGGAGTGAATATAGGCCATGGCTCCTGAAATAACGAGGAAGGGAGTCATCCGTTTGCCCGAAGTCCAAATCTTGAAAGAAGAATGAGAGGTTATTGAAATTACTCCGGACGATGTCATTGACTGATTCAGGCGTAGCCAAGATAAGGCTTTCGAGTGATCGGTTGTAAAGGTCAGCCCGAATCTCTGTGTCATGGCTTCCAAACGGCCGAGACAGTTTGATAAGAGATATTTGAATACTGGACACATCTGGGCATGATCTTCAGCGTTTATCAACACTCAAGCGAGCGGTGAACTGACCAGAATTATGAGACTCGAGGAGGACACGGACGCACAGGGAAGAATGCCATTGCTTAGCCTCTAGGACGTTAACGAAAAATGCTCCAGAGCGAGTATGCGAAGCGAGGTAGTCGAAGAACGAAGCATGGAATGGCTCCAGTGCTTGTTCATGTGCATCTTCAGGCGTTGGGATTTTGAGCACGGAATGGAGCTTCTCGAGTGCACCATAGGCGTCGGCCTGGGTAACTCCAAGCCAATTGCACGCAAGAACAAAGTTTAGTTGATAAATGATGCAAAACTTTAATATGCTCATTGCGATAGGCAGTATTCGTCGATGTATTCCAGAAAGGATCTGAGTATAAAGCGCATCAAGAGTCGCAAAAGGATTTTCCGGGGTATGACACGATGGTGCAGAGTCGATGACTTCGAGGACCTTGTTCAACTGAGTGATCGGGTTCGCATATCCCCTATCTCTAATGAACCGGATGACAAGAGTTGGGAATATAAACAGGCCGGACGACCGAGCCGCTATCTTCACAAAATGAGACTCAGCTGGCCATGGTTGTGTTGGCGATGGAAACGATGCAGAGTATTGCCTCTGAATTTCGCCGAATTTGTCTCGTAGATATTGTTCAACATCCAAACAAGCCTGGACCGAGTCAACGGGTAACACCATCTCCTGGTAGCTTGCTTTAACTGACTCGGACGAGAACGCGGTTCGGATATGGGGCTCTGGGCGACTGACAATAAGCCAGATGAGAGGAGACGTCGGGTGCTGGAGCGCGAATTTGCTAATGAGGGAGATGATTTCACATTGTGCGTCTTCGCCGTGGCATTCATCCAGACCATCGAGGAGTATTAATACCGTGTTGTCGAGGCCTCTTGGCAATTTCCCGTTGGTAAAAGGTTGCACAATGAATCGTTTGAAATGCTCGATGAGTGACGTGTTCACCAGCGTAGGATCTTGGGCGAGCAGCTCGACAACATATCTCCGGTATTGTGGATACTTGGCAGCGAGCTGGTATGCGATAGTAGTGAAGACGCGCTGGGGATCATCGCGTTCATTTGGTCGCGAAAAGAAGAGTGTAGCACCCAGTATGGAGGTCGGGGAATCAGACTCGGTGTCCGCAATGGCCTGGGTGATGGCTGATTTGCCAACGCCAGCAGGGCCATTGAGCCACAATATCTTCTTCTCGCGGGCGACGTTATGCATCCACAACCGAATACGGCTTAATATGTCGAGTCTGGTACCCGGATGACAAGTTGGTGGGGGATACCGTTCGGATGAGTTGAATTCGGCGCCAGCGATCTTGTTTTTCGCAAGTAATTCCATGACTATTTCGTCCGTGAGGTCACCATTGGTTATGAATTTAGATCGAAATACCCAGAGTGTATGTCATTCGACTGATTCCCGTCTATAAATGTAGAGTTGTTGATCGTGAAACGCTGAGCATTGGTGAAGAAGCCAACTGAGGGATGAGAGCCAACATCCGAACGCTGACTCAATCGGCTCGGTGTCTTACGACGACCAAGGCTGCTGTTATTCTGGCCCATGGACGGTGTAAGTAGGTAGTGAGGATGGGGGCTGTGTCAGGTTCCCTCCCAGCCGACTCGTGTCGAGCAATAGGGCGAAATCTGAGTTACAACATTAGTTTGTCTGAATTTGTGATGAGAGGTCGGAAGTGCAAACAAAGCCAAAGGGCGATCAGCCGACAGCTTGGGGCCTAACAAGTACGGGTCATATATCCTTCCCAACGCTTAGGAAACCAGAAGTAGCGAGGATACACCTAAGCCAGATCCATATTCGAGGACGCGAACAGTGAATAGGATTTGCATTGTGACTAATATGTAGGAAAGTGGGTTATCTATAATGATAGCAACAGGTATCAATGTGTAAAAAACAATTGGCACACCAATGAGCAATGAGCGTCAGTCCGACTTCCATGAACAAGAGCATTAAACGAATAGACCAAACATGAAAATGAGAGGACAAAAAAATGGTAAAAAAAAACGGACAGCAGAATGGTACCAGTACATATCTCGCTTAAATGTTACCAAGAAGTTCCCCAAGAAGCGCCAAGGTGGTCGAATTAAGTCCAGCATTTTCTAGTATTTCCAGTACGTGTGGTGTGTTGATTTTCTCGGACGTAAATCTCTTGATGATGGTTTGCAAAGTGTTCTGAATCCGGCACGTAAATGAATCGAGGGTCACAAGAAGGTCGTGGTCCGTCCATCTGGTTGTCATTGGGGGCATCAAGTTGTCAGGATCGACTTCGAGAGTTCTCCACAACTCCAAGTCCCTCCCCTCCGCGTCGTCCTCTAACGTGATGGCTAAATCCGAGTCCCGAGTCCCCGACGAGGGTTTGAATACTCGGCCAGACGCCAGTGCTTCCAACCTGAGGCACAACATGCCCATCTCGCGCACGTGCTTCACATCGAGATATATACTTGCAGGTCCAGGATCCTCCGAGCCCAAATCGTGCCTCGCCTCCAGGCCAGATGGATAAATCGCCGACACAAACTCGGGTACTTCCAATCCCTTGAGCTTGCGTTCTCCGACGTCTTTGATCACAACACCCAACTGTTTGACCCCATCAATCGCCTTCGGCGGTTGGAACTTAGAGAACTCGGTCTTCGGAACGATCTCCAACACCGAGGCCTTGATCTCCCGAATCACTTCCGCACTGCACATAATCTGACCTCCCTGTGCCAACCCACTCACACGCGCGGCTCGGTTGATTACTGGACCCAGATAATCCATCCGATGCGTCACAGGATCTTGCACGCACAGCGGTGCACCACAATGAATGCCCATACGCACAGACACGCCCTGCGCGATCAAGTTTCCACCTGGATCCCTGATCGGTTGCCCGTCTTCGCACTCCAATATCTCCTTCGGCCAATGCTCCTGCAACAACTGCACCTGCACCGACAAGCAAAACCACACTGCGGCCATCACAGTTGGGAAACTGCACAAAAACGCATCTCCTTCCGTCTTGAACTCGTACCCGCCACAATCCCTTAACCGTCTCCGCATCAAATCATTGTGTAGTTGAATGGCAGCGGGCATGCCGGGATTAACCTCCCATAAATGCGTCGAGTTCCGGATATCCGTAAACACCAGGGCGATGTGTCCTGTAGGCGGTGCGACTTCCGGCTCGGCCCTCCTCACACTCTTGTCCACGACCAGGTGATTATTCTTGGGCGTATACATCGTCGGGGAGAAAGTCAAACTCGGCTCAAAGAATGTCGAGGAGCGCACAATAGACTTATCGTGCACGTCCCTCAGCCGAATCGCCATAACCATGATATTCCCCTTTGACCCATAACTCATCGCGAAGTCTCTCAACTTCTGAGCGACGAGCGCCGGATCGTTCGTCGTACTCGCGATGTCCACCGCCGTCTGAAAGCTGACAAAGTCCCACAACCCTCGATTACCCATGATCAAAAACTCGTCCGTGTCTGAGATATCATATTCGCAGATATCAGGGGAGGCATGCACGACAGGAAGCATATGATAATATCCAAAGGACCTCGTCACATCCACTTCGTCGTTAACCAACCCTGAAGGCGATATCCATCCCTCAGACTTGCGTATCCTGCGAAGTTCATCTGGGTTCCAAGGGTCATGCTTCTTCGAAATCAGGAAGGGCTGTCCCTTCCGAGAAATAACGCCCAAGGCCGTCCCAACATTCGCCGCAAACAACTTCCGGTCCTCAACGTACACCACTAGCCCCGAACACCCTCCCCTGGCAGTAACCGGATCCACGTTCAGCGTCGGCGCACCCAGCGCACTCCCCGCCGACGTCTTCCTCGCCGTCGCGGTGAATAGCTGATTATGTATTGCCTGATGCAACCCCAAAAACGACCTCCTTAGCACATCCACTGCCAAATTATTGCTCTCTTGCATATCCGGATTATCCATCTGGTTCTGGAAGAACCCCAGGAAATGGTCGTGCAAGAACTTAGAGTGTCTGTTTGGGGATATCCCTGGCGGCAACGCCTTGGGCGGATTGACGTTCCCGAACATTGCAAAGAGGGCTCTGTTCGGGTGTCCGGGGAATTCGTGAACGAGGTCGAGCATTGTGAGGGCCCCTTCCCGCCCGAGACAGTCGGATACACCGTAACCCAGTCCACCAACAATGCTCGCTGTAGAACGGACGCGACGGTCCTCGTTCTCGTCTGGGAGGTCGCTGGCGGTCACTGTGACATCCATCAAGCCGAGGTTGCGCAATTGACGTAGGCTCGCAAAACCAGAGAGGGAGTTTATTCCCTGTTGGAGTTCTCGACTGCTCCGTGAGGTCCCTGTGTGCCGGTTGTCGGGTTTGATTTGGAGCCGTTTGTTGCCAGATAAATTGAGGTATCGAATATGTCGGTTGTAGTTCCTACACTCCATCAGCACATCTCTCAAAAGACGGCCGAAGAGACTCACCAGTTCCAATCAAACTCATAATTGTTAATATTATACCTCAGATTATTATTACTCACGTCAATAGCCCTCAAATGATCCAACCTCGACAACTCTGCGGGCAACACTGTCAACTTGTTCCCACTTAGGAACAACGTATGCAGCTCCATCAGTCGCGCCAAATCCTCCGCCGGCAGTGTCGTAAGCTCATTCCCACATAGATAAACCTCTCTCAACTTCGGCATACCCCTGAAAAACCCACTCGGGAGATCGCTGATTTCGTTGTACGACAGATTCAACGCCAATAGCGACCGCAAGAACGCAATGTTTCGCAGGCCTTCGGGGCCAGATAGTTTGTTCTCGGATACCAAGAAGTATTCGAGAGCGAACGAGAGAGGTGGATAAAGGTGTCCACCAATGACGTGTTTGCGGTTGTACTCTTTCGGAGCTTCAACAACGTGGCCATTTAGCAATGGCATTGGCTGTCCATGGAGGGGTATAATGGTGGGCAGGGGGAAGGTGGTGACAAAGTTGGATGAGAGGTTGAGGTACACCAATACGGAGCAGTTCCATATCGTCGTGGGCACTTCACGGAGGTTGTTGTTGTGTGCGTCTAGCACTCTTAGGCGTGTTAGTTTGCCGATAGTGTCCGGGAGCTTGATGAGGCGGTTGTCATAGCAGTATAGGGCTTCGAGTTGGGTTAGTTCTTCCAGTGCGTCGGGGATGTAGCTGAGGCTGTTGTGTTGCAGCTTGAGCACCTGGAGCGTCGCGAGTTTGTCCAGAACCCCTCCATCAAACGTCGTCAAACTAGCATTCGAGAGATCGAGTGTCGTCAGGCAGCGCGACGCGGAGCCGAAGGGAGGCAACGACACAACGACTTGGGTAATCTCATTATGCGACACATCGAGCGTAGTGAGGTTTGCGCCCATAGACATATCTAGGAGGTGGATCGCATTGTGGTCCGCGAACAAATCCTTAAGCCCGGGGAGGTTCATCACAATCGTCAAATCCACAATTTGGTTCCTCCTACAATCCACATACTCCAGATTCCGCAGCTTGTAAAAGCTATCCGGAATCTTCGTGATCGAATTCCCAAGGAATAAGAACCTCTCCAACGCATTCAGATCTCCAATGTTCACCGGCAACTCCTCCAATGCATTAAACGATACATCCAAGTCACGTAGGGTCGTGATCTTCACCACCACTTCCGGCAACACCCTCAACTTGTTATTCGACACGTTCAGTGTCGCGAGCGCCCGGAAACCCGCAAATGACGCAGGCAGGTCCTTCAACAAGTTGTTTTGTAAATGTAGCGACAGTAACTCTGGGATTTTATGTAATCTCCCGCCCTCCAATTCCTTCGTCTTGATATAATTTGATGCGAGGTCCAGCCGCCTCAGCCACTTTGCAGCAGTCAAGTTGGCAGGTACCTTTCGCATCGACATATTTGATAGTCGGAGATCACGTAACTGCGTGCACGCCTCAACGAAATCGAGTGGGAGGTCGATCATCGGATTGCGGGAGAGCTTAAGGGAGACGATTTGGTCGGCATGTTGATGTAGAATGACGGGGATAGCACGGAGACTTCGACCTGTGAGGTCGACGTAGTCAAAGGTTTCGAGTCGAATTTCGGTGTCTTGGAAGGGGAGGTTGTGTGGATCGGACGTGAACGACCGGCGACCGATCCCGAGGTCTGGGTCACGGTAGATGAATTTGAGCAGGAAGGACATGTGCTCGCCGCCTAGTAAGATGAGGCCGTCGTTCCATGAGTAGCCGGCTTCAGTCATGCGGCGGTAGATGATGTCGAGAGGCAGTTCGCGGACGTCAAGGATTCGCTCTGCAAGCACAAGGTGAGCTCAGATCCTGCCGAAGCTGGATTTGATCTACTCACCTTTCCCCCGCTCCTTCAAGAACAGCCGACTTGCGTGTTTATCATCCGTCAACGTCCGACGATGGAGCGCCGGCAACAAATCATACACCGTCAAACTAACCCCCACAGCAGCCGAGTGATACATCCCATTCGGCCTGTAAATCCGCACCGTAAGCTCACTATCCTCCGGCGTAGCCCTCTCCTTCCCCTTCCTCGACGGTTTGATTGACTCGCTCGTGTGTAGAGACGGCGGATGTAGTCTATTCGCACCCTGGCTCTGCGACTCAGCCGCACCCCGTCTCGCTCGCGCCTCCTCATCACTTGAATCATCATCCTCCGGTGCCGTCAACTCAGTTTTCCCGTTTTGCAGTCCATTTTGATCTACCACAGCCCAGCTCTCTGGCGGTCGCCACACACCCTCGTCTTTCTTCGGCTGGTCGCCATCTTGATCATCCTGAGCGGAGGTGGCAGCACCGTTGGCCGGGGAAATGACAGTCGTAGGAGATATCCGCGACGAGCCGAAAGTGGCAGCTCTCCTGGAATCGGAGGTGGGTGAGAAGGGGTCGCTGAATGTGGGTGGACTGAGCGCGACACCTTCAGCTGGGTGTCCTTGGAATGATGCGTTGGTGCTTCCTGGGGAATTAGGATTGAAGACGTCGGCCGTACTCCGGGATAGGTCTATGATTCCTTCCATGCGTTCCAGGTTGGTATCAAGGGGGTATAAAGGCGTATCATCCTTCGGTGGAACCTCCGGTGGGTGTTTCTTTCCTTTCCCTACCTTCCTTCCCTTCTTGTCCTTCGGCTTCTCTTTCGGTGGAACGGGTGGAGGCGACCAGTGTGCGAGGGGATGTGGTGGATTGACAGGGATATCAAACATGAATTGGCTTTCTTTCGAAGGGAGAGGTGGAGGGGGGACAGTATCATCTTGGGAATTTGGGTGAAGTTGGGGTTTGCTTCCCCGACGCTTGAGAAGGTTGAGATTGAATCTCGAGGACTTTTTGCGGAGTTCATGTGTGGATGCCGAGTTCATGGAGGGCGGTGGTCGCATAGAGTCACCATCGTCCGAGGATCGAGGCTTGGGCTCCGGGACGGAAAGATGTGTTGTTGAGTCGGATCCACGGGCTGAACGAAGGAGACTGACGGTGCTGTTCTGACGGAAGGAAAGAAAGGAGGAGAGAGAGCCTTTCGAAAAGCCTTTGGACGATGTAGAAGGGTGAGAGAGTTGGTGGTGGTGGTGGTAAATGGCGGTCGGAGATGGCTGGATATTACAATTCAGTAATTAGTCTCGGAACACGGCTGATGCGATTGCAGTAGAAAGTGCAGCGACACCACTAGACGAGCTAGCGTCCTTGGCCACCGCATACAGCGCGAAAGACAGGAGAGAGAGCACGCACCGGCTCGTCCATCAAGAACGGGGCAATGGTAGTGTCGATGGGCATATCGGCATTGGACCCGGAGATGGGAATGTCGTGAATGGCCTGGCCGTTCTGGTCGACGACATCGTCTATCCTGAGAGCGACCTCGGTGAAGGTGTCGCGGTCGGGGTTGTTCATGGGACGGGGATGGGAGGAGGGAAGGAGTGGTTGTAAACGAGAACACAATGTCACACAAACGGCTGCATCCCTAATCCGGAAGTCCGGCATTCACATAGCTGCCGGCCATCTCTCCGTCGCTCTCCCTTTGAATGGCCTTATTACATGCCACAACTGCAAATACACCCACCGCTCCAGTCGCTACCACTACTCCCATCGTTGGCAACCTCTCAACCTCCACAGCCAATATCCATCTTCCACGGATTCTGTCTCGGGCACCCTGTCAAATCGATATCATTTATTGCACACTAAGCGCCTGTGGAGCACAAGGGTCGAAATCCCCTTTATTCATTTTCCCTCATCCCGTCCGCGACTCGAATTGGTTGTCAGAAACTTTCGTACCACAGACTCAAGTTCCATCGAATCATCCATGCACGCTCGGGATGCCCATCAATTTAAGAAATTACATGATAATCTGTCTCTCGGCTGCGTTCAATGCACGATACTGAATGTGGCAAGATATCAACCATTCAGGGTAAATGGGGAACGTCAACTGACAGGCAATTTCTTTTCCTCCCTACACAAAGTGACCCGATACCACGCAAAAAACCAGGGGTGTATGAGCATCTGGACTTGACCGGGACCCTCCAGTAAGCTCCAGCTCACATTCAATTCATTCTCTTGAAACAAGGTAGCACTAGTTCCACAAGTAACCAATGAGAATGCTTCCGATTTCTCCCAGCAGCACCGACACTGTGGCACCATATGCCAATGACAAAGTATGGCCTTCCCACATTCACAGCATCAACGACACGTTGATGGTTTTATTAGCAACAACGCAAGTAAACGTTCAGGCGTCGGAAATCGGCCCCTATCCACAGCTGCCGTGCTAGTCCTACAGCATGGTATGCAGATAGGCGTTCCGGTTCTGACACACGTGTCTGTCTGCGTCTGGATATCTCTTGCCAGACAGTTCCCGTTTCCAGCATCACCATGCACTTTGTCGCGAGTTGTACTAAGTACATCAAGGTCTGTGGTACTGGAATTTGGTATGACCTATCGCAGCCCGCCCATAACACCCCACAATTCATCCTCTAGAGAGGCATTTCGTTCGTGTGTCCCCATGAAAGATCACGAGGAGACATGCGATACTCCGATGTTCGTGCGATACAACTTCAAGGATGATGACGAGTTCCTGTTGACATGTGCTTTTGCTGGAGGACCTAATTTACCAAATACGACGGTTAGCGAAATAGTTACCCTTCCGCAGGCGATTCGGGAGCCTTACCGCCCTCCGCATCGCCTGAGGATATTCGGGGCGAATTTTCCCGTGTTTGGAGTGCCTTTTTGTATTCCTTCATCCTTTATTTCCTCGAGCTTTTCTGGGATCCACCGTAAAGTCTTCTTCTTTCCTCCATAGTCGACAGGACCCCCTGGACTCAATATCGAACTCGTTCCACAGAGACTGACAGTCAGTGCTCTTGATACTCGATGTTTCGTTTGTGGGTCCACGAACGCAGGTATGACGGCACAGGAGCGCGGGAGACACACGAAAGGCGAAAGAACAACGGATTGCCTACGTCGAGGGTGAATCGACAGGTTGGTTATGGGTGTGTATGTGAACTGGCATTGCCGTATGACCGTAGTGATTGCCGCCCTGAAGGTTTTCATCAGAGAATAAGTACCTACTTATCTATATCAACATCAACGATTAGCGCTTGGAGATAGCAAAAAGAACGGCAAGCATCACCAAACAGATACATTGTCATCTGACTCCCGAACACGACCACGTGCTAAATCACGAGCTTGATCGCGTTCAACCTCAGAAATTGACTGCCACTGTCTCATTCGCGTCTACCAACACCATGCTCAGCACACGAGCAGTTCACATCGACCCAGATGTACACTACTATCCTACAAAAACACCCGCCAGGAATGCTAAGAGCCGTGGCGAAAATGCATACCAGGGCGCCATGACTATTCAGAATGCAAAGGGCAAGGTCAATATTATGCGGACACCTTTTCAGCCCAAGACTGCGCGTAAGTGCCTCATTCCCTTCTCCAAGTCATATTATTTGGCTCTGATAAAAGGCGGGCGGCATAGAACCCCAACGATTATTGAAGGATGCGCTTGGATCAGCCAAAGCGCCCGTTCACCTTATCACCCGTCCCTCCAAACCGCTCGCCGATAAAACGCCCTTTGCGAACCGTGTTCTCAATAACTATAACACACCTGCTCCGGACCAAAAGCCTCTGAAACTTCTAAACACGAACAAATCTCTCGAACTTCACGCACCGACGCCAGACAGCGGGTCCGCTCGAGCAAGTTCTACTAGGAAGCATTTACGTGTTCCGAGAAGTACTGGCGACAACTTTCAGACTCCCGCGAATCAGGGGAACCATTGGGATGTGAGTGAGGATGAGATTGTCGTACCTGAGATGGAGCAGGCAGAGGAAAAGGATGAAGTCATCGATGGTGGCGATGAGATTGAGTATATGCCCCCAAATACCCTAGGTAAATGCTACTCTTACGTTTCTAGCCGAATACTTACATCAACTACATCTCCAGACATCGCATACCAACCTCCATTTGACTTTGATCTCCCAAATTACAAACTCCTTGGCCAAGCTGCCCTGCGTAGCGTCTACCACTATCCAGACATAGAAGTTCCACCCCCGACTTTCGAATTTCAGCTCTCCGATAATGATTTCATGAAATGGGACTCACTCTCCCTCCCCTCCCTTAACTCTGACGACGAATCCTCTCGCCCTTCGAAGCAAACTCAGGGCATTCCCAGCCGTACTGCCGCGAAATCCACTACTACGACCACATCTACCCCTTGCGCTACCTCCGCCTTAGTCTCAACTACCTCTCGCGTTACTTCAAGACCTGCTACGTCTGCATCTACGCGTCGTCCTGCAATTTCTGCATCCACCAAAGCACCCACAGCAAAACCTACTGCTCGCCCAGCTTCAACCGCTGGAACACGCGCAACCAACACCACCTCCAGGTCAATTGTAACACCTTCCACTACATATAAACCTTCCACATCCACGGTCTCCCGTGCTCCTGCATCCAGACATCCTTCCACGCGTCCCCCCACCACCACCACCACTCGCCCAACAACCGCACAGTCTACCGCCACAATCCGACCAACGCGTACCATTTCCAGGCCGGCTACATCAGCCTCTACTTCGAGGCCTTTAACCTCGGCCTCTGTTCGTACGGCTGCCTCATCTGCTTTGACTGTTAAGCCTACTCCTGTTACGAAGTCAACGTCCGGCCTTGGTGCTGGTTCAGTGACGAAATCTGTCGCGCCCCGTGCTACCGCACCTGTGGCAACGACACGGAACAGGGCCGCTACAACGATAAAGACACCAGTTCCGAAGCCTACAAGCTCGAGGGCAGGAGGTGTAAAGGCGGCTGGAAATGCCAGAGTTGGTAGCACGAAGCCGAAGGCTGATATTCTGGGTGTTGGGAAAGGTCGAATGATGGAGAATGAAGCTGTAAAAGCATCCGTGAAGGGTGTGAAAGAGGAGAGTGTACCGGTTAAGGAAACTGCTGAGGCGACTAAAGAGTTAAAGGATGACAGGAATGAAGAGGCAAGTCTGCTGGAAGCTGTTGATATGGTTAGGGTTGATGAAGGGCTCGAGGAGGAAACAAGTGCAGTCCGGGAAAAACAGGCCCCACAGACAACTACGGCATCTGAAGAGGTTGAAGGGCTTGGGGTCGAAGTGGTTGATAAAGAAGCCCAGTCTCAGAGTGAGAACGTGTCCCCTGAGCAATTTACTGCAACGGTCGAAGCTGAGGTTCCGGAGACCTCGTCTCATGAGGAGGATAAAGACTCGATTGCCAGGAGTAGGATTGCTGAGGACGAGACTTCTCGCGAGATGCCTGTGGATATGGAATGAGAGACCGTCAGGACCATGAATTGGCTATTGGTAATTGATTACTTCTACGACTTTGGGCGTAAACGGTTATTCGTTTTTATTCATTTTTTGTTGTACTATTGGATCATAAGTTGTGTCTGAAGTTTTTGGTACTTGTCAACAGGAGAAAAGATAAGAGAGGTGATTTTAATTGACTCCAAGTGGTATGCGCATATTAATGTGTTCGGAAACCACATACTTCCGTTAACCACAAACCAGACTGAAAAAAAAGACGGAATATGTTGGAAAGGTAATACTAGAACGAACTCACGAAAGAAGTTCCAACGAGCGTTGGCCTTGCTCTCATCACCATAGAAGACGTGCAAGCGCATCCACAGGCGTACGACAAAGTGACAAGACTCTGGACGATCGACTTTGTTTTTGGCAACCAGCCCAC
>JAEUWR010000398.1:0-58319 GCA_018524895.1 Podaxis sp. C-F-101400
CCCTCTGAGGGCATATTCTGTGAACCCGAAGGACAAGTCTCCTTCATCCGAAAACCCCCTTCGCCTTCACCATCTATCGGAGCCAAACGCTCCTACTCTACTGACCAGTCGTTGTCCAACTGATTGGAAAAATCAATGAAGTTTAACGAAGATGATAATGCTGCTTCTCTGTCTTCCGCAGAAGCAAACGACACTTCAGATGGCTCGGAAGGTCTCTCCACCCCCCGCTCCATCCATCCCTCAATCGCGCCAGCTCGTGATGACAATTTTCAACTATCACCAGAGGTCACTCCCTCCTCTCACCGACTCCTTACTGAGGCCCAATCAATCGCTGCCTCACACGGCTTCGTCCCCCCCACACCAGGAGCATGGGACGAATCCAAACCATCAGATCCCCTCCCCTCTCTCCCAGCTTTCACTCCCATCTCCCCTCCTGCGCAGCCACATGAGGCAGCACCCATGTCCCGTGGAACGGATTGGTCATCAATCCGTGACCGCATCTTTGACGCCATTTGTGACATTGACGTCACAAACACAAATGACCTCGAGGGGCTCAAATTTGTCTCCTCTCTCTTCGGCTTCCTTGTCCGCTACCTCTCACAATGGGCGCAAATGGACAACATATCTAAATTTGGAGACTTCAAGGGCACAATGCACTTGATCGATCTCCTATGCACAATCACGCATTCTGAACAAATGCGCAACCTTTCCATCCCCTATGAAGACCGTCGTCTCAGTCTTCACCAATTCATTTCTATGCAATTCCCCCCCCCTCTTCCTTCTCCCACCCCTTCCCCAATGAACACTCAACAACGCGAAGAACGCCGGGCTGAAAAGGCACCGGCCATGTCCTCCCCCTCCCCCAAAGACGCCTCTGGGTCTCTCCAGAGCTCTTCCCCTACTCCTCATTCTGACGCTACTGGGAATCTCCAGAGCTCAGACTCGCAATTCACCAAGGACATGGCTCGAGCAATCGCCCTCTTGTGCCTCCCCCCCGCTGTCAACCAAAATAAACCAGGTGAGTCATCTGGTTCAAGTAAAGATATTGATATGCTCCCTCCTCAGTCTACCGTCTCTAAGGATGAGACTTTCGGTCCATCCAACAAAGGAGAGACTTTCTGTCCTCCAATCACCTCTGAAGAGACTTCCCGTCCTTCAGAAGCTGATTCTAACCCTAACCCCTGGCGCAAGGCAGGCAAGCGCCGTCCCGTTCGCAAACCGATAGCCGCTCAAGAACAGCATAAGCCTATCGTCGCTCCGCCTCACCCACCTCCCCCAAAGGCCCCCCTTCCTCCCCACCCTACCCCTCCAGGCTCTACCCCTTCCGGTCCCCCTCCCCCTATTAACTACTCCACCCGTCCCAATAGGTCCAATGCCCCCTCTCCCTCCACACAAAGATCGTCATATGCAAAAGTCACATCGACGCCCCCCACCCCCCTCCAATCTGAGGAGCTTGTCAAATATGCAGCTCTTCAGAACCAGTTCCCAAGCATGTCGCCGGTCGACATAATCAACTTCCTCCACTCATCCGGGGACATCAAATCCCCTTCTCCTTCACCCAAACCACCCTCTCCTCGCCCCTCCTCCAACAAACCCAAGGCCACTCAAGGCCCTTCACGCAAGAACATCGTTGTCCCATTCAACGACGTTTTCAAACCTATCATGATTACCTCACTTGACTTGGTAATCCGCAACTGCAACAACGCCCTTTACCAAAAGGGACGTACTCTTAAAGTCGAATCAGCCAAGATGGGAGAAAAAACCCTCTGGCTGAACACCAATCAAGTCGCTTCCGATGAGGACCTCCTCATCATCAAAAAGGGCATCACCGACTCAAACCAGTCTGCCTTTGCCACCCTGGACATCCGAGACGCTGTCACCCCCGCTCTCCCAATGTCCAAATCTTTCATCAAACTTACCAACCTCCCGTACTTCAGGGAGGATGGTACCCCCCACACGTCTGATGATTTCGCCGAAGTCATCAACTCCTCCCCCTACGCTGATATCATTAATTATCTTGTCGGCAAACCACGCTTCAGCCGAGTCTCACTGCATTCTGACTCCGGCATCCTCTTCTTTGACCTCTGGGACTCCCAATCAGCCTCGAGGGCGAAGCAATTCATCAATCACACACTCCTCTTCGAGAGTAGAGTGTGTACATTCAGGGGAGCAACGATGAGGACCGCTAGCCCCCTTTGCAATCGATGCTGGAGATGGGGTCACCCAACCCACCTTTGCAAAGCGCGCAACCCCAGGTGCGCAATCTGTAGTGATCCGCACCACACTGAAAACCATCGCCGCGATGGATTCTGCTGTCGCGGCAAAGCTGGACCCAACCCCCGCCCCCCCACCCCTCCCAACGTTAAGGAGTGTCCTCACGTGACCTCCTTCCACTGTCTATCATGTGACTCCCAAGACCATCATGTGAACAGTGATAAATGCCCATTTTTCCGTCACTGGTTCGACTGGGAATGGATCAACAAAAAGCTCCAAGAGCTTAAGGCGGAGAAAAACTGCCGCGACTTCAACTCCGGGGCTGTGAATGTCTAAAGGACCTCTTCACAACCCCACTCCCATTTCTTCAATTCCCATTTTATTTTTCAATGTACATCATTCATTCGACACCGTCGAAATCCTCTTGAATGATCCTACATTTAAAGACATTCTCATCTTATGCATCCAGGAACCCTCCTACCGTACCATTCGCAACATTCCATTGTCGGACAACTCTGAAGGAGTTCCGTACAAAGGCACCAATTACAACCCTAATTGGCACGTCTTTATACCTGACGATGAACATCCCAGAGTCACGACTTTTGTACGCAACTCTTGTAAATCTTTGTCTCCTATTTCTCATCCAGACATTATTTCTTCGACTGATTTTCAACTAATTTCGCTCTCTTTCCCTACGGGAAAACTATCTCTTCTTAATTGTTACTTCGAACCTTCTGATGACTCCTCCATTACTTACCTTGAATCTCGCTCCCATCTCCTCCCCAAGAGCATCATTTGCGCAGGAGGTGACTTTAATACCCACTCACCAGAGTGGGACGAACACATCCTCCACCACTCCGCTCGGGGTGACCTTCTCATGGATATCATGAGCGACATAGGGCTCACACTTTCCACCCCAGACAATTTCAAATATACTCACATTCCTTTTGACGCTAACAAACATCCTTCTGTCATAGATCTCATTTTCATGGCAGATAACCCTACTCAAGAAAGCCCAGTTCATTCAATACGCGATGACTGGCAGTTCAAATCTGACCACCGCCCCCTCCTCACTCATCTTCCCATCCCTTCCCCTTTCCTCCCTTACATCGAGAAACTCTCCATCCCCTGTGACTCAGAAGAGGAAGCCACCTTCCTCTACTCTCTTACCCTCCGTCTACGAGACATCCCCACCTCCTTTTCTTCCAAGGACGATGTCCTCTCATATGCTGACGCTATGTCCCATATCATTTCTCAAGAATGGCTTAACAACGCGAAACGGGTCAAGATTTGCGCCAAATCCAAACCATGGTGGACGCCCCAATGCTTCGCCGCCCTACGTTCATTCCAATCTCGCAAAACCAAGGCGAATTGGACCCACTTCAGACGCACCACCCGTCAAGCCAAGCGCACATTCTTTGATCAGAAAATCAAGGACATAGCTGAAGAAAACCGACGCCCCTGGGACCTCATGTCGTGGATCGGAAAACGGAACCTCCCCCCTTCCCATTCCATCACTTACAACGGGAAGAGTTGCGACGAGCTAGACAATCTCTGGCGCGCTCTCGACTCTTCCTACAATTCTGCTGCGGAACGTCCAGTCGACATCAGCGCCATTGAATCTATCGACGCCCAGTCTGAGCATCAGTGGCCCCCCTTCTCAAACGCCGAACTCATTGACGCCCTCAAACCATGCGCCAATGCTTCCGCCCCAGGTCCCGACCACCTTTCATGGGCACACATCAAGCATCTGATGGCAGATGACTCCCTCTGCTCCAATTTCCTCCTCTTCACATCCAAATGCGTAGAATTCTCTACATGGCCGGAACACTTCAAATCCTCCACCTCCGTCATCATCCCCAAACCCAACAAGCCGCACTACTCCACCCCTAAAATGTTCCGGCCCATTGTCCTCCTAAACACCCTTGGGAAACTCATTGAGAAAATGATTTCCACAAGAATGCAGTTCGAGGCTGCCCAATTAAACCTCGTCCACCCCCTCCAATTCGGCGGCATCATCCAGCGCTCTACAGAAGACGCTGGTGTGTATGTCACTCATCTCGTGCGTTCTGGCTGGCGCCGTAAACTCAAATCCAGCGTCATTGCATTTGATGTCGCTCAATTTTTCCCCTCCACCAACCACTCCATCCTCTGCGGCATTCTCAAGCGACACGGGTTCAACTCCAACCTCGTAAATTTTTTCACTGACTATCTCCAGAACAGGTCTACAACGTACTCGTGGAACAATAAAACATCACCCAAGTTCCCCGCTTCAGTTGGAGTTGGTCAAGGCTCTGCTCTCTCCCCCATCCTCACCACCCTCTCCCTCTCCCCATTCATGTACGAGTTCGCTAACGACCCTAGATGCAAGATCGTCTCTTTTGTAGATGACGGTCTTATTTTAGTCCAATCTGATTCATTCGATACTAACTGTCGCCTTTTGTCTCAGATTTACAAATCCGTTGAATCGTACTTACTCTGCTTAGGTTTTGTCCTTGAAAGAGACAAGACTGAAGCATTCCATTTTTCTAGCTGTCCCTCTCGCGACCCAAACCCCCCCATCTCCATCGACTCTTCCCTCACCATCACCCCCAAACCTTTCCTTCACTACCTCGGCTTCTGGTTCGACAGAGGCCTTACTTTCAAAGAACACATCCGGTTTTATTCGACCAAGGCACTCTCCACTGTCCGATGCATGCGCATGCTTGGCAACTCAGTCCGCGGCCTCTCTCCCCTCCACAAGAGACTCCTTTACCGATCCTGTGTGGTTCCTATAGCCACATATGGATACCGTCTCTGGTTCAACCGAAACGCTAGATACCGCGGACTCATCAAGTCCCTTCAGCGCATGCAGAGACAAGCCGCCCTCTGGATCACCGGCGCGTTCCGCACTACCCCCTCGGGTGGGGTCGAGGCTATTGCTGGTCTCATCCCCATCCAACTCCATTTATTCAAGCTCGCCAAATGGAGCTCGCTCCGATTCCATACCCTCCCCTCCTCCCACCCCCTCAAACTCTTAACGCGCGACATCGACCCCCTAGACGCTTGCCACACTAAACAGCGCTCTACAGTGCTTGACTTCGTCTCTGACACCCAACTGGTCACGGACCGGTTCCAGCGTCTCCACCCTAGCGCCAAACCTGGCCAGCGCTTGCTGGACTTGTTTAGCGATCAAATCAAATTCATCGAGTGCCCTAACCCTTCGAAAGAAGGCGCTATGGCCCTCCACATCGCCAATACCTCCCGTGCCCGAGACCTTTCCTTCTCTTCTCCTATTTCTTTAGTTGTAGCTACAGACGGTTCTGTCCCTCTTGACACTTCTCTTTCTGCCACTTCCGCTTTTATCGTCTTTGATTCCTCCTCTACAGACATCCTCTCCTCTTCTGTCCACCCCTGTGGGGAAGTTTTATCCTCAGACGCTGAATCTTATGCTCTCCGCCTCGGACTAGCTAGTTCCATCTCTCTCACTACCTCTTGTAGTTGTACTTCTATCATTGTTTTTACAGACTCTATCTCCTCTGCTAAAAAACTATTCTCTTTCAGCCCTCACAGTGCCCATCAAGACGCCATCGCAATTGCTCCTCTCCTCCAACAATGGCTCGCCTCCTCCACCTCCAACCACATCCACTTCTGGTTGGTCCCCTCCGCTGCTCAATGGTTGGTCCATTTCCAAGCGCATCAACTC
The DNA here is from genome assembly GCA_018524895.1 of Podaxis sp. C-F-101400. Lineage (NCBI taxonomy): Eukaryota > Fungi > Basidiomycota > Agaricomycetes > Agaricales > Agaricaceae > Podaxis > Podaxis sp. C-F-101400. Next base: position 5,900 of record JAEUWR010000398.1, read on the forward strand.
GCCAAGTCGCTTCGCGTTCTCAACAATAGACGCCAGCCCTACCGCACCTCCCTCGGTTTCGTCCGCAACCATTACACTCGCAAATGCCTCTCAATATGGCACTCGCTCATGGACAAACCGGCTCACCACGGCCACTCATGGCTCCGTCTTCTCAACCCCACCGAACAACCCCTCATGCCCAAGTACGCCAACGGCGGAACTTGGCTAAATTCTCCCCTCGGCAAGAACGCCCAACTATGCGCGCGCTTCACCTGATGTGTCACCAATCACGCGCCCATCAGCGCCTTTCGACAGCGCTTCTTCCCAGGGCGCTACATCACTTCTTGTCCCTGTGGAGAAGCACTAGAAACCCGGGACCATATCCTTGACAACTGTCCCCTATACCACTACCCAGTAGGAGCCCGTGACGGCTTCTACTGGCTCCTAAACTTCCTCGACCGCAACCCAGCAGCGTTCTCATTCACCGATCAGATCCAAGGACCCATCACGCAGGAGGAGCATGCCACCCGCTGTCTTACCAGGAGAGAGCGTCTCGCGATCAATGGCGTTCCAGATGTCCACTAGAAGGACTTTCTTTCTTTCTCACCTCCCTCTTCCCCCTCCCATTCCCGATTCATTCGACTGATTAAGTTAGTTTGTCAGCTCTTTCTTACTCTCTCACCTACCTCGTAGTCGATATTCTCATCGTCTCTCTAATTACTTCCTATATTTCATTTTTCCCCTTTTTCTTCTCTTCTTTACTCTATGGACTTGTTCTTGGGACTGCTATCGCATGCCCATTTGTATTAGCTAGTCTAGTGCAATAAACTATGATTAAAAAAAAAAAAAAAAAAAAAAAATGCCATTGGAGGAGTCCTATCTCAAAAACAAGGAGGAAAGTGGCACCCCATTGCATTCTTATCCAGATCACTATTGCCAGTGGAACATAACTACAAGATATACAACAGAGAACTCCTTGCAATTGTTGAAGCACTAAAGACATGGAGGCAATATCTACTTAAGGCAAGAGAAACATTTGAAGTCTGGACTGACCACAAGAACCTAGAGTACTTCCAGTCCCCCTGATAAATCAATGCATGACAAATGCAATGGCACCTGAAGCTGCAAGAATATGACTTCACCTTAAAACATGTACCCAGAAAAATGAACACCAAGGCTGACATCCTATTATGAATTATGCACTTCAATGAAATAGAAGAAAACAAAGAAGTCACAATCCTCAAGGATGCACTATTCCAGTGACAAGTACATCAAGAAGAAACAATTGCAGAAGAAGTCATCCTAGGGAGAGGGTTATTTGAAGTCAAAGGAGATGAAGATATACTGAAGGACATCAGGGCAGGCAGAAAGGAAATGATAATCAACAAATGGCTGAAGGAAGAGCCTGAAAGGACATGGGAACAAGAAGGGATCACATATCAAAATGGCAAAATCTACATGCTAAACTACAAAGACCTACAGAGCAAAATCCTGAAAAGATACTATGACCCACCCAATGCTGGCCACCTGGGATTCCACAGAATGATGGAGCTCAACAAGTGAACATACTACTGGCCAGCAATGAAAGCCAATGTCAAGAACTATGTACAGGGATGTGACAGCTGTCAAAAGAACAAGGCAATATGACTAAAGAAGGCAGCCCCACTCCACCCCCCTGAAACTCCAGAAGAACCATGGCACAAAATCAGCATCAACATGATCAGACCACTCCCAGAGTTAAATGGAGCAGATGCAATTTTAGTTATTGTAGACAGGTTCACCAAGATAATCTGACTGATCACAACAAACACCAACCTCAACTCCATAGGATTAGCAAAGATATACTGAGATCACATCTGGAAACTCTACAGCATCCCACAAAAAATCATCAGTGACAGAGGACCACAATTCACATCAGCATTCATGAAGAACCTATACAATGCAATAGGAATGGAACAAGGACTATCAACAGCCTACAACCCCCAGACAGATAGGCAGACAGAATGAGTCAATCAGGAAGTTGAAACCTTCCTACAAGTATATGTTGACTACACCCAAGACAACTGGGCAGACTGGCTATTGACAGCTGAATTCCAATACAATAACAAAATGCATAGTAGCACAGGAGAAACCCCATTCTTCCTAAACTACAAACAAAACCCTTGGAAAGGGAACATCACTGCAGAGTCACCAACACCATCAATCACAGAACTCATCAAGAAACTCACAGCATGCTGAGCTCAAGCCAAGGAGCTGTTAGAAAGCAAGAGGCAGTCCATGACAAAGCACTATGACAAAAGGAGAACAGCAGGAAGGGACTACAAAGAAGGGTCCTGGGTATGGCTTGAGGGAACCAACATAACAATGAACAGGCCAACAAAGAAACTTGACCACAAACAATATGGACCCTTCAAGGTACTCAAGAAAATAGGACCAGGGGCATACCAACTGGAGTTACCAGAAGGATGAATCATCCATAACATATTCAATGAAGCATTACTAACACTATATCAACTGCCAAAGTTCATGAATCAGCAAGCTGACCCACCACCACAACCGGAACTCATTAATGGGGAAGAAGAATGTGAGGTAGAGGAAATCCAAGGACACTGCAAGAAAGGCTGAGGAATGCAGTACTTTGTGCATTGGAAAGGGTACAGTAACAAGCATGACACATGGATAGCTGAATCAGCACTGGGAAACACTCAGGAGGTGTTACAAGATTATCTCCAAAGGTTTCCTGGAGCAAAACCTATAAAGAGGGGGGGTACCCAACATCTATAGGAACACAACACACCAACCAAATTTGGACATGGATACAGACCAGAGCAACCAGACCTTTGTCCTGACCACCCCACCTCCTACCAACACCCTTATCACTGACATTAAGCAACAGTTCAGTAACAATGACCCCATCAAACAGTAAGAACACATACAACTCACATGAGACATTGTCCACCTCCAATGAGTCTTCAATGACATATGAGAGGCCACCCAGTTATCCACTGAAGCAGTCCAAGCAGTCATCCCACAAGTACAGAAGTTGGCTAGAGGCTCAGGAAGAGCCACCCAGATGAACCAATACATCTACATCATCCTTCACAATGCCAACAATTACCTTACAACTGACACAGGTGAATGCTTCACCAGCATCCTAGTCATGGTAGCAGAACAACTCTCCAAGCTCCCCCTGACTGATGATGAAGAAAAGGAGAACTTCATAGCCTGCCTCATGGCAGCCACTCAAGAAAAAAACCCCTTCCCCCATGAATGTCCAACCCTTTGACCTGCATCACACCACTCCCCCTTGACAGACATCAAGTTGGATGAAGAAGCCCCCACTATCAAAGAAGAAGTCCTATACCTTATCAAATTCCTCACCCCTGAATGCATGGGCCCCACAACAGTTGAACAATGTGAACCTCCTGTCCCATTCACAACATTGAAGAAAGATGGTGAGAAGGACAAAGAATATTGGAAGAAAGTACTCCAAGTCCTAATTGAAGACCACAGTAACATGGATGCAACCTACAGAGGCACCATGATCCCCATGTATGGAGGAGGACCTGATCACACACTATTCTTCATTGCCTGGAAGAAGGCCACCAACCAATTCTTCATTGGTCCCAACAAGAGGGATGTCACCTGCAAGATCACTCACTGACTACAAGACTCACTAACCTTTGAGGAGGCCCAGAACTTCCTAGCACATTTTACTTTCCCAATATGTTGTAACTTACACAGACACTTACAGTAGTTTCATGTGGTCATGACACCTTAGCAGGAGGGTGATGTTATGGTCTCAGCTATATTTAGGACACACTTACTCAGCACACTGTTTCATCCTATGTTTCAGCCCCTTGCTACACTTTACCTTAGTCACCCACTGACTCATTCTCTTGTTTCACCTATTCTTAGCTTTCCTTCCCACAGTATATAAAACCCTAGGTAGAGCACTTGTACTCCTTATGCTTTACCAACTAGTTCTTTTCCCTTTGCTCATCCTCAAGCCTTTGTCTTAGTTACAACCTGAGTTAACACAAAGGTTGTAACACTATGTTGGGCATGAGCAATCTCAGATTTAAGGGTAATATAAAGCTCATCAAGATCCACAGCAAATTGGTGGCATGGGTGGAAGCAAGGTTGCATTCAGGGTGAACAGTAATATTTAGATGATACCCCTTGTTTGCAAAAAAGGGAGAGATACTGGTAGTAGCACTTGGGGAATTGTTGAATGCAAATTCTACAAGTAGGAGTTTGGCCCAGTTGTCCTGTTGATAATTACAATAGATCTAGAGGTATTGTTCCAGTGTCTGGTTCATGCATTCCATCTGTCCACCACCCTCTGGATGATATCTGGAAGTGAAGTGGAGCTTCATATCAAGAGCTTGTCCAAGGGAGCAGAAGAAGTGTAAAATGAATTCAGAACTACAATTGGAAGTGACATGTGAAGGGACACTGTGCTTGGAAAATACATATAGGACAAAAAGATGGGTGAGCTCCATAGAGGTAATGGTATCATGGGTAGGCACAAATATGGCTTGCTTCATGAGGTGGTCAACTATAACAAGGATGGTATCAAATCCAGAAGAGGAAGGAAGCTTTTCAATGAAATCCATAGAAATGAAGTCCCAGGGTCATTCAGGAATCAGAAGTTGCTTGAGGTTCCCATACAGTCAATGACATTGAGGCTTGGATTGCATACATATAACACAACTCTTGCAGAATCCTTAATGAAGTCACAGATTCTGGGCCATATATAATCATACCAGATAAGTTCCAGGGTCATGTTTTGACTGAAATGTCCAGCCAGGGCATAATCATAGTAGTATTGCAAGATGCAGAGATGGAGGTTGCTAGAGTCAGGTACATAGATCCTGTCATCAAGTTGTAAAAAGCTGTTAGAGTCTACAGACCAACATCCTTCTGGGTTTGCAAGGTGCTCAGCTGCAATTAGATCATTAGGGAGTGCAGATAGGATATCAGAGTGAAGCTTAGCAGTGTCCATAATCACAGCAGCACAAAGGGTCAGAGTGTAGAGGTAAGTGGCACAAATGGAGGCAGAGAGCTGTACTTGGGTAAAGACAGGTCAGAAGTTGTGCAGATTGACTGTGGTGTAGTCACCATTACCCCCTTTTGGGTGGACACCCCATCATCTAGTCAAAGTGCCAGGCTTCATTCTGAGATGACTAGGGTGGAAGTGGATAATGAGGTTGAACTGGGAAAGGAACTCAGACCATTGGGCCTAGTGGCAGGTTAGGATCTTCATTGTACAGAAATATTCAAGGTTCTTGTGATCTGTAATAATGTCAAGCAGAAGTGCCAATCCTTCCAGATAATGTCTCCAAATGCAGAAGGCTTCAAAAATAGCCAGAAGTTCCTTGTCATGGGTGTTATAATTCAACTCAGATAAAGTGAACATGTGGGAATAGAAGGTGATGGGGTGAATGTCACTGTCAGGAGCAGCAATGGAGAGGATAGCAGCTAGTGCATAATTGGATACATTGGTTTCAACAATGATTTGAGAGTCTGGAATCCAATTGGTAAGAACTAGAGCAGTCATAAAGGCTTCCTTGAGTGTATTGAATGCTTTGTGGGCTTCTTCACCAAAGTTCCATGGTGTGTCCTTTTGGATAAGACAAGTGAGCAGAACAATGATATCAGAATAAGCATAGATGAAGTGACAATAGAAGTTAGCAAACCCAAGGAAGGATTGAATATCCTTGACCCTTTTTGGTTCAGGCCACTCCTAGATGATCTTGACCTTTTCCTTGGACATCTTGAGGCCATCAGGCAACAGGATGTAACCAAGGTATTCTACTGACTCTGAAAGAAATTCACATCTGTCTGCACATATGTAAAGGCCATGATGACAAAGACACTTGAGGACTTCCTGGACATGTTTGCAGTGCTCAGAAATGTCATTGGAACAGATTAGGATGTCATTCAGATAAATGGTAATGTACACATCAAGCAGGTCCTTGATGTCATTCATAAAATGCTGGAAGGTGGCAAGGGGGTTGGTAAGACCAAATAGTATTATAAGCCATTCAAACAAGCCATAACAGGCATGGAATGTAGTCTTCCATTCATCACCCTCAGCAATGCAGACCAGGTGGTAAGTGTGATGGAGGTCTATCTTTGTATAAATATGGGCCTTGCAGGGAGAGTCAAGAAGGTCAGAAATGAGGGGAAGTGGGTAGTAGTCTTTCTTTGTAATCCAATTGAGGCCTCAGAAATTGACACAGAGTTGGAAGAATCCATCTTTTTTCTTGATAAAAAGAACAGGAGCACCATGAGGGGAAGTGGAAGGATGAATAAAACCAATTAACAAGTGTTCATCGATGAACTCCTGGAGCACTTCTAGCTCAACCTGTGACAATGAATAAATTGTTCTGATAGGGGGCAATGTGCCTTCCTCAAGATTGATGTGTAGATTGAAGGGTTGGTGAGGAGAAAGGGAATTGGCATGGGCCTTGCTAAAAATGTTAGCAAATTCATGGTATTCCTTGGGAACATTTGAAAGGTCAATGGCATCTGTGGGGGAAGCAGAAGCAGTGGAAACAGTGGAATGGAGGTTGAGGGCAAATCTGTAAGATCCAGAGAGGCATGAAGCATGCATAAATGCAGTAGCATTGATGAGACAAATGTCTGGCTTCATCCAAGAAGATGAATCAGGAACAGAAGCAGAGACCAGATTTAGAAAGGTATCCAAATTAGGAATTGGAGATCCAGTGGAGACAGATGATATACAAACAGAGACAGATGGGGCAAGATCTGAGCTGCCAGGGGTATAGAAGGTGATGCAGCCTATAACCCAATCAATTGATAGATTATAGTGGATGAGCCAGTCATATCCAAGAACCACTGAGCAAGCTGAATCAAGCTGAGTAATATACAGGTCAAGATTCATTGATTCACTGGATTCAAAGTTTACAGGGATAGTAGTGGATTGCATAATAAAGGAGTTAGACAAGCCATCAAACAGATAAAGTTCAACTGGAGGAATGGATGAGGTAGGAATTCTGAATTTGTGCACCAAGCTGGAGTCATTGAAGCAGTGAGTGGAACCACCTGTCAATGAGTGCAGATACAATGAAGGGAGAAGAGGAATCAGAAGAAAAAAGCATAGGAGAAGTGAAGGACACATAGAGTGCATGCAGGTCAGAAAGAGTACATGTGTTGAGTCAGAAACTCTCTGGTGCATAGAGGAGCCCAATGCAGTCCCCAGTCAGTGCTGAGTTCTGAGGACCACCTGCTATTTTTTCAAGCCCTCAGGAGGGGGATCTAAAGCAGCAGGAGTATCCACCTGGGCCTTGCAGCCCTTAGACTTTCCTTGTGGAGCAGATTTGTAGGAGCATGTATTGACCTTGTGACTAGCTTCACCACAGAAAAGGCAAAGTTTGTTGTTGACCTGGCACTGGCATTTTTACAGGGTTAGTTTGCCATCTTTCCTGAGCTTGTCTACAAGAGGTTTAGATGGTGGAGATAACATGGATGGTTTGCTGGGAGGGGGCAATAAGGATTGTATGGGCTTGGTAGGCTGAGAACCCTTGTTGGGTTGCAATGAGTTATTGCTGGCAGGCTTGCTGTTAGACTGCAGGTTCTTGCCTTTGCCCTTGTCTGACTGGTTAGATGATTGCTGTTTGTTGGTAGTGTTTCTGGAACAGTTCCCCACATGAGACTTCTTGTGTTGATACTCCCAATAACAACTGTTGATCTGCATGGCAGCAGCATGCATGTCAATGTAGGAAGTGGGTTTCCCATTCTGGAGGGAGCAAAGGAAATCTTGGATTTGATCCAGAAGACTGTGGTAATAGCAGTGACAAAGGACAGAGCCAGGCCATTTAAGAAGACCAGCAAGATGAGTGAATTCAACATTGTATTTGGAAACATAGGCACCATGAGCCATTGTAAGATTTTCAAGTTCCTCAGTGGCCTCATTGACTGGATCAAGGGCCCTGAAAGTGTCAGTCAATTCCTGCAAAAATAGTGTCCAATCCAAATACCAAGTGATCTGGTTCTAGTTGGGTTCCACATTGAGCATGGTCTAAAACTACTGCCAGGCTGATCCCAAGAGGTAGGAAATAGTCAACATGACCTTAGAAGTCTTAGAGTGGAGCTGGTGCAGGTTGGTATTGAAATAGATGTGGCATTGGAAAAGGAAGTCATTGAGTTTATGGGGTTTAGTACCATCAAAGACATCAGGCTCTTTTGCCTAAATCTTGTTGGGATAGATAACTGAGGAGGAACAGACTGATTCTGCATACTGGACTCAATATTGCAGGCCAGGCACTCCATTATGTAGAGGAAGTGCTTTCCTTCACTATTAGGAGGGTCCAGGGGATTACTATTGTTGTCACTATCATCAGGGTCATTGGGGTCATCAGGGTTGCCATCATCATCTCTAGGGTTATCAGGTGGGTCATTTTGGTTTCCATAAGTTAGCATCACCATAGAGACTATCAACATTGCCCTAAGGGGTCTCACCATTGCTCTGAGCATTGCCTCTGCCTTCAGGGTCACCATTGTCATCTGGTAGACCCATGTTGGCAGGGGGGTCAAAGTACTCAAGGTCATCATGGCTCTCATCTGGACACTCAGAGGACTGTCTCTAGTCAGGTTCTTCACCTTCCATGAGGGGGTCCTTAGTGTTGGCATCCAGGGTGGCCTATGATGCAGAATAAGCATGGGATTTAGTAAAACAAGGGGAGAAGGACCTAAAAGCAGGAATAATAGGGCAATGTCAGGTGGAAGTGGAAAGGGGAAGACTAGGAATTGCAATATTCTGCAAACAGGCAGTTGTATGAGTAACAGTTCCAGTAGGCATAGGAAAGAACAGTACCAGGGGTTGGAATCAGAATATGCTGTTATATCCTGGACATTTCCAGGGATACAGGAAGTGGACCCTTGGCCTCAGCATATGTTCTGTGTCCCTCCAATACTGCATGGGGTCTGTTCTCTGCATTTATCACAAGGCATCCAAAAAAGGCAAAGGACATGTGTGGAATGGGGCCCCAGCTAAATATTGCAAGAGCAACTTTGTCACTGGTATTCCACATAACTACATGGTTTCTAGAAAGAAGTCTGACAAATTAGCCCCTTGCAAGCCTGGCTACTGTCATTGTAGTTGTAGAGAAGATGCTATGCTCATGGAAGCCATCCTTTACAAGGTTATCAAGATCTCACCAGCATCTTTGCAGGCTGAAGAGACATGGCAGCACTTGTATATGGATCCACAAACAAGACTACTTGTTACAACAGCCTTTATGGACTGGACAGAGCTTACACCTGACAACTTTTTCCATGTGATGCCTGATGGAAGACTTCACAAAAACCCATATGCTGAATTTCTTGACTACCAGATCACTGTCTTGCAGTGTCACTGCCAAGCTCTGAGTTCAAGTCAAAATACCAATGTCTTACCAAGCAATACTGATCCCAATAGAGTTTCAATTGATTCTGATGGTGGAGAACCAGACAATTTCATGGACCTGGACACTCTTACTCCTGCCACTCTTTATTAAGATCTTCACAATGTTCTTCAGCTGTCTCCACATAGTCTTTTTCCTCCTGTTACTGCCCTTTGCATTATTGCCTTTGTTCCTTCTTTCTTCTTTCTCTTTCTAGCATTATCAGTTTGCCCTGCAGCACTCTAGTGCATTTCTCTGCTCTTATTCTTGCATTTAATGCCTTACACTGTGGAATTTATGAAATGTCATGCCTTACACTATAGTTTATGAAATCTTATACTACAGTTTACAAAATGTTATGCCTTGAACTGCAGTTTGTGAAAAGATGCAAAGGTAGAACTGGTTTTTGGAAACCAAAGCTGCTGATGGTGAAAAGATAGAACTGGTTTTTAGAAACCAAAGCTAGCAATGGTGCAATATCAGAACTGGTTTTTGGAAACCAAAGCTAGCAATGGTGCAATATCAGAACTGGTTTTTAGAAACCAAAGCTAGCAATGGTGCAATGTCAGAACTGGTTTTTGGAAACCAAAGCTGACAGTAGTGCAATGGTAAAACTGGTTTTTAGAAACCAAAGCTGGCAATGGTGGAAACTCAGAACTAGTTTTTAGAAACCAAAGCTGGCAATGGCACAGAGGTAGAACTGGCTTTTGAAAACCAAAGCTGGCAATGGTACAAAGTCAGAACTGGTTTTTAGAAACCAAAGCTGGTAATGGTGCAGAGGTAGAACTAGTTTTTGGAAGCCAAAGCTGGGAATGGTGTAAACTAAAACTGGTGTTTGCAAACCAAAATTGCCAATGATATTCTGGCAATTCCAGTTCTCTGGAACCAGTTTTGTCTTTGCATGACTAGCAGTTCTGGTTCTCTAAAACTAGTTTTATCTCTGTCCTATTGGCAATTCTGGTTCTCTAAAACTAGTTTTTATCTTCACCCTATTGGCAAGTCTGGTTCTTCAGAACTAGTTTGACTCTATATTACTAATAATTCTGGCTCTCCAGAATCAGTTTCATCTTCATGTTTGTTAAAGAACTTGGTTTTCTGAAACCAGTTTTGTTTCTGCACTATTAGCAACTTTGGTTCTCTAGGACCAGTCTTAGCTCTCTACCACTGGTGGTCCAGTTCTCTAGAACTAGTTTCATTTCTATACTAAAGGCAATCTGGTTCTCCAAAACTAGATTTCATTTCTGCCTCATTTTTTCCTAATTCCAGCTTAGGTCTCTCCATAAGTTGCAGGCACATGTATCTTTTACATATTTTTTAGTAAATCTATGTCTACTCTTAAAGTCCTTAGTCATCATACTTTAGTTGAAGTCAGAGCAGTGTGGCCTCGATTGGCATGCCTATGAAAGTCACCTGAAACTGGTTCTATGAAGCCATTTCACTTCTTTTCCTCAGAACTAGTTTTCAGGTACCAGTCTTGCTTTCTTTGCATCTGAGTCTTAAAACTGGTTCTTCAGGACCACTGGACCCACCTATTGTATTCTCTACTGAAATTTTGGTTCTATGGCACCACATCATGCCCCATATTCTTTTGCAAACCAGTTTCAGAGAACCAGTTTCAGTGCTTTTCCAGAATCCTGGTTGCAATTTGCAACCAAGCTACATTTCAGGTCTCGCAGAAGACATAAAAAATCTGCTATCTACATGTACTGGAATACCATTTCTCTGCATGTACTACATTTGCAGTTGAATTCTAACCCTTGGACTCTCGAAAGGACAGCAGGCTCTTGCAATGAAGAAGTGCAATTCAAGTACCAGATATTCATTGGCTCCCAGTACTGCCGTATTCCGCGCATGATCAGCACTACTGTTTGCGCTTCACTGATAATCACAATACTATATTATTAGGCCATCAAGTACCAAGTACGGGACCCCTGTGCAAACCAGGAACGGTACCCTTTATTTAGCCAAACTTACTCATCGGCTATCCGGACTTCAACATATGGACCGCTAAATTTTAATATCCCGGTATTAGCTCAATGTGTGGACAATTCGAGGACGATACTCTACAAAATGCAGCAGCACAGACAACGGCCTTCCCGCGAAGGCAGCTTACTCGTGTTAATGACGGTCCATTGCTAGTGGAAGACTGAGTACTGAGCACTAAGCGTTAAGCATTCGGCTGCTGGCCAGCGTTGACGACGAGACCGCCCAAGATACCACAACTTTGGTCACTGGTACCAAGACCTTGGATACAAGCCATACAAGGTTAGCTGGTGACGAAAAGTTCGACCATGTCCTCCTTCAGCCCTGAGCTTCCGTAAGTAGCAATAAGGTGCCGGACAGCGAAGGTTACTTAACTTATATTTAGGGTATCTCACCCCTCTTGAATCTGGAAACACATGTATTTATTAAGCTCCGGTATGGTCTGGTACTAACACCTACATTCTCCCTGCTCTAGGTCTATCATTCTGTCTTGTGTCCCCAGTACGTTAGTACTCGTGCGGTTTACTCCTTGTCAACGACCTCTAGCCTACTCGCTAGTCCAGAATACTCTTCTTCGGCTTTTGGATAGAAAATGAAGGATGCAGGTTTAAGTCTTACGCAGGAGGATTTTGCACTGTGGTGAGTATCCTGCCGTCATCCCCTCCCCTACGCCAGTAGGATAAGAGGAAGCTATACGATACACTTGTCTCCTCATGATATTTTCTGTCACGTTGAGCCTCAATCAGCTTTGGATGTACTGACAATGATAGGCAGATCACCTGGATACTAGCCGTCATATCCTTCAGTACGTTCCGTCTCACCTCATTCTCGTGGCAAATTTTAATTTAGTGGTATGATGGTGATCAGCACTGCTCATATACGACCATATACTCACGTTCCCCTACGAGTTCGAGAGGTTTTGGCCCCGGCGGCTGAGAATCTGGTTCAATGTCAAGCTGCGACGCCATAGCCATGGACCCAGGGATGGCCATAGTAATCAAGATGATGTGGTCATTCCTGAACAAGCTGACACAGGTGGGGCTAGAAGCTTTAGCTTCAACTGGGCTTCGCTCTTGTTCTTCCTGAATCGTTACTTGGTGCTCGCAGGCCATGTGCCAGTAATGATGGAATATTTTTCGAAGATGAGTAACCTAAGCGTGAGTGGATTTCTGCGATTACTCCTCATTGCCCTTAACATGGTGATGTATTGTGTAGGTGTACGTGTTCTTCAAATTTTCTGCTCGATATCATGGACTGAATCTGTTGATATGTGGCAACAGATGCAAGAGCTTCCAAGTGTATCACCAAACACTAATTGTCGTGACACAAGTCTTTGTCGCATGTGCGCGTTTCTTCAGTGTCTTTGTCTCCCAGTTGTAATCTCCACACAGCCATGATGATAATGCGCATCTATGCACTTTATGGATGTAGGACGTGGGTTGTAATACTTTACAGTGCAGTATGTTGCTCAGCTATAGGGTTAGCAATTGTAAGTCATCTGAAGCTGGTAGTCAATGAACCCAAGCTGATGCAAGTGGACACAGTGGGCGATAGTTCACATCCGCAGGGGTGCGGAGTCCCCCTCGGTGATTTTACCCTACGGCTGTACTCTTATAATAGCCAAAGACGAGTGCGTGCTGGTTCCGCCGCGGCCACATTTGCGAGTACTGACACTATGTTTCGTAGGGCTCTCTGTAAGTGTCTCTGTGTCCAAAGGAAAGGAAATACCCACGTCAAGTAGATATAGCAGCAGCCTGGTTCGGTGAACTCATATTCGACATTCTCGTATTCGGAATGACCCTATTCAAAACGCTGACATTGCCTCGTACGGGCGAAATAGGGTTGTTAACAATGCTCATGCGCGATGGTGCAAATCCCTTCCAGTTTGTGCATCTCTACCGAGGCGCTAACTACTATCATCTCCCGTAGGTACTGTCTACTTTGGGTAAGCAGACTTGCAACAGAAGTCTCTACGGAGCTGTTTGGTACTGACCTCTCCTAACTACAAGCGCTATGGCTGTAACAACTATGGGAAACATTCTTAGCTTGATAGTACGTTCGTCTGTTATTCCAACCCTGGGTATTCGCTGATTGCAAAATAGTTTGGCGGCGTATGTATCTGTCAGAGCATCGTTTACAAGGACCAACCCTGATATGACCCACTTTCACAGCCATTGAGCCGTGGATTCGCAACCACGTTTACCAATGCGTATGCCTGATTGATGTTTCATCTTATCACAGTCGAGGTCTCATGTGTGAATAGGATATCGTCTATAATGGTTTCCCGACTCATGCTAAATCTTCGCGATCCCAGGCTGCTTTTACATGGGAACGGAAGTGGGCCGGGGTATGGTGACGGAACAGCGGTTGATGGATACGAACTCTATCGAAGAGATAACTGTGGAGAGCATGGAATGATCACGACTGTCTTGGTCGGTAGTTCATCGAATGCTCATCAGAACGGTGAAGCGTGAAGCCTCGGGGAAGTGGCTACACTGCCCTTCCCACCGCTTGACTCAACGTGAGTCCATGTGCTCAGATGGGAGTCCACTGATCGATATTATATACTCAGTACTAATTGTAGGTAGGCGCCTTCGAACCTAAATGTCCCAATCACGAGGTCCTCATTCCTTGCGTCTTTTTGTTTTTATATGATTCAGCGGTTTACAGCTGGACATGCTTCGTGCGTTGTTATAAACGACGATAGGAAAGTTAGTAACTACCTAAGGACTTATTTCACATCTTAATCTTTTTGACGCCATCATCTTTTGGTCGTCGTTGGACTTCCCACATCAAACTGGAAGCCGCATTCAGGAAGAAATATTTACTAGAAAATTGTATGTCGGTGGTGAATGTTAGAGAAAGAGAGTGAATCTTGATTTGACGACAGTGTACCTGGTGATGGAGCCACCATCCCGAGCAGAAACTTGGTTGCAACTCAACCACATATATTGTTCTCACAGCGGACAGTTCGACAGATAGCATCATTACGATCTGCGGCGTGAAATAGCATAGTACACTGGCACACACCGAGGTTCCAATGCCGTTAGCGGCGATCAGAGGAAGCAGGTAACACTGACAAGTGTGTTTGGATCCGACACAACCGTGCGCAAGAGGCGGAGAAAAGATACGTAACCGATACTGTTATTAGCCATGACAAACTGGTGCCTTTCTGGGATCTTAGATGGGTCATATTTAGTAAGAAGAACATGACTTGAAATTTGAATACGATATGTGCTCTCGGCAGAAATCTCGTGAGCCACACGGACGCATGGACAGCGACTTGCCTCGTCAAGGGTTTTTCATTTCTTGACCTTACATATAGTTTAATGATCATGAATCTGACATCGTCTGTGACCGCCGTGAGTCCAGAAAGCTAAAAGTACACTTAAATTCACGCTTCTTTGTATCCTACACCCATGGTACTCCGCGCCTGAGGCCGCTTATTTTACTACTTCTCCAGCCAAGGGGCATGTACACAACGATAAGACGCGACTATCTCCACCTCCAATCCTTCCTTAACTAACTCCCCTATACCTGACTTGAATTGCTTGGGCCAAGAGTTGACGTTCAGCCATTGAGAGCGGAACATCAGGACTAATTTAGAGATTCGTTCCACCCTAGTCGGTCTTGTATCCCTCCAGCGCGAACGCGCAAGCTCCAGGATGGCCAAGAGCTTCTTGCGCCCGAGAGTAGGGTCAGGACCAGAGACAGCGAGAGTGACGTGGGTTAGGGCTGGTAAATGCATGACCTTTGGTGTGACGATGAGGGTTTTCACTAGGTCGGGGGAAATGTTTTGATCGGAGACGAGGGTCAGCCCGCGGAGAGATTCCCAGCGCCGGAAGAGCTCCTTGAGGAGGTTGGTACAGGCCTTGGTATGGTTACAATGTATTTGAAGATAGGATAGGGATGGGGGGAGATTGCGGAGGAAGTCCGCATGACGTTGAAAACTCCGCAGGTCGATCTTCAACAAGAGTTCTTGCAATGCCGGAAAAGCCAGGTGATCTGCTAGACCCGCTTCCCAAAAATCCGGCAAAGAGAGGCTGAAGAACTCGAATGACCTAAGACGAGAAAGCACCACGCGTTCCTGGGGAAATGGTATGGTTTCATCGTCGAAGGAGTATTCAAGTTGCGCGATGCTCAAATCCTCCAGATTTGTGCACTGCAAAACAGCCTGCATCGCACACTTGGCGTTTACAGCGCAAAGGTAGAGGCTGACCATTTGTGACCAAGGAAAGGTAAACAAGTTTTGTAGCCCCATCAAGAGCACGTTCGTAAGGCGGGGAGCGTTGTGTATGGCAACGGGAGGATCTGAGCTGTCGCTCAACGAAAATTCTTCAAAGTCACATTCATCTCTGACTCCAAAGGTCTCCAAATTGGGAAAACCCTGCAACTTCGAGATGTCCTCGATTTGGTACAACCAGGGGAACACGTATTGGTTCATCACTACTGACGCCAGTTTGTCAGAGTGTTGAACAAATATCGTATTGAATACGTCGCGAGCAGGGAAATCGAAAAAACCCCCGATGGGAGGGAGTTCGGGGAAGGCATCCACAAGGGGTTCCGTGCGCTTTCTTCGTCGTCTCTTACCCCCTCTTGGGTTCCTCGGATAATCACAGATCGTCAGGTCCAGCATCAGCCCTCCCATATTCCTGAAATATAGGTTGAGGACACTGATCCTGTTCCTTGACAACCAGAACCACTCGGTCAAGAAGAGGCGAGTCCAGAGCTGTGGGGTGGACCATGCAACCTGACGCCAGTAGGTGCATACCGCACCTAGTCGCGTCGGGGGGAAAATTGCTTGGTCTTGGGGTTCTGGTGACATACAGACATGTTTGAAGATCTCGCCCAAGACGTCATGATGAAGTTTGAAAACTGGAGAGTTGCTTTGTATCTGCATATTGAAATGAGCTTTACGGTACCATGTAATGGTGCCGCGGGTGAATACCTTTGACAGTGACGTTTGCTTCTGCTGTCGTCGAAGGGCCTTTCTCTCAGAACGACGAGCCATGGCCCTTCGGGATCGTAGTTGGCAGACTGCGTTATCGTGGGATACGTCAGTGCCTCAAGAGTCAGGTGCAGACGGACATTCCCGACAGGTGATACCTGGCAGTTCGCCATGATCGATTAACTTCTCGTCTCACGGCTTATTCCCACCCAACTGAACCGCGTTGCATGCTAAAGGAAGAAGGGTGATAAGCTGGTATCTGAGGTGTACGATTGGTGGGTAAAGGATACATACATCAGCGTGCATTTGATGGAAGTCATGATTCGTGAATCATCCACCCTGGAGGTTTGAAATCCGATTTAAAAGGCCGAGAAAAAGGTTATGTTGTCGCGATTGAGAGTTTGAGCATTCAGGTTCGAGTCAGATAAACGGGCAGTCCAAGAATAATACATTCGCTCTCCTGATAAGTAACAGAATAATATACAGCAATTTCGAAAGCGCAGCAACCCGGATATTTGAGCTTATGAGATGTCCATATCATCGGCATCATGTTGGTCTAAGTTGAGGACATCGTCAATGTCGCTCAGGTGAAAGAGTTCCTCTTCGGGTATATCAGCGAATTCCTCTAATGCAGCTTGCCGTGCGTACTCTTCAGCGTAGGCTTCGAGTTCTTCGTCGTCCAAGTCGGCGGGTAAGAGATCAGGATCCTGGTTTGGAGCGCCTAAGGTAATGATAATAGTAATGTTAGTGTCCAAGGTCCTGGTCTCGAACGATGTATTCAACGTACTCTGAATTTCACGTTCCCATTCGGCGACGTCTTCCATATCTGGGTC
This sequence comes from Podaxis sp. C-F-101400, assembly GCA_018524895.1. Taxonomy (NCBI): domain Eukaryota; kingdom Fungi; phylum Basidiomycota; class Agaricomycetes; order Agaricales; family Agaricaceae; genus Podaxis; species Podaxis sp. C-F-101400. The sequence continues at coordinate 23,056 of JAEUWR010000398.1, forward strand.
GAAGGAGGAGCCGACCTCAAGGGCATAAGAAAGTCGGTACGAGTGATCAGTTTTACGGTTTGTTTGCGCCATGATACGCCTGAACAGCTATAATACATGCCGTCAGAAAGCGAATGCAAGGTCAAAGGGCATTGAGCATACCTCATCGCCCATGATGTCATCATCGTCCTCGTCCTCATCGTCATCATCCTCCATGTCAAATCCGTCGCTACTCCGATCGCTGTACCCCGTATACCTCCGATTTATTACGGCACGTGCTCTAGCCTTCTGTGCACGTTCAAGACATTTGGCTTTAATGCGCTCGCGAAGGAATTGTTTCTGTGGGTCTTCTGGGTGGTTGAAAGGCGAACGCGTCACGTGCCTAGACGATGAGGGGGAGAGGGTACTTGCGCTTCCACTGGATGGGATACTCCGCGTCCGTGACGACGATACATGACGCGCAGATGAAGATGAAGATGGAAGAGTACTACTGCAGGATACGGAAGAGGTAGGCGTTTGGGCTTTGAATTGCAAACGCCTGCGTTCGGGTATTGGTTTGTGGTTTGCGGATGGAGAACGCGAGGGAGAAGGCGATGCAAGTGGTGAAGAGTTCAGAGGGCGAAATGTTTGGTGTAAAGGATATCGAGATATTGGCGTTGACGGACTTGGAGACATTTATTGTGGTAGGGCGCTGTCGGTGGAGGCTCGAGTAAAGGGTCAGTGATGTGAGAAAGTGATCACCAATGTATACGCGTGACAGCTTTATTGGCGCGTCTGAGTCATGCCGTGACTATTCGCGTTTTACGTCAGTTCTTTGCAAGCTGTTGTACAATTTTCCTCAGCCGACTTGTCAGCCCTCACGGTATAATATCATAACACGGCTCTGGTACCAGAACATCTGGCACGAAGCCTAGCTTGAAGCGAGAGTTCGTAGAGGCGATGCCAGGGATGGCATCACGTGGAGGACTGCTCCCACGCCTAACCTCCGCTGTCTTCCAAATTACTTCTGGTACTCTTGGGTTAGCATTCATTGACATACTTTCTGGTACGTCTCAACTTGGACTTTAAATGTTAAAACTTGCCTGAAAGTAAATCACTACCACCTCAAACCTAGATAAAACCGAACCCACGACAACGCCAGAATGCCTAAAAAAATCCATCCTACCATACGATCATAATTAGTACACTGATCCGGCATGGGGCCGAAACCATCATTATTGCTAATTGGATACAACAATACTCGAGATGTAGAGACACACGTTTTTCATCATCACCTTTCCTTCCAATGGCCGTTCTTGGCTCAGAATCAGAGTTCTGTCAAGCGTGTCCTCGCAGAAGAGATCAAGAAGCTATTATTAGCACTCATCGCGGGCCTAGAAGGGCGATAGCACAGCGACAGCATGGTGAACAATCTAACAGGACTGCTCCCGCTGTTTTTCGCAAACAAGATCAAGGAACGGGAATACAGCTGTTCAAAACTACTCTCAGCTTTAACCCAACCGTTCACGGGCCCGGTCGCTACCCATGGCCCTCCGCCGGCGCTTTGTTGTCTTCGGGGTCTTGTCTTCAGTGCTCACGCTTAGCTTTCTGGGTCTCCTCTTCCTTGACGCAGAGTTACCCACGGAGCTGAGTGAATTCAAGCTTGCGACGTTGCGCAGGTTGAAATCGATATCTGGGTCAGCATCCACAGGCAAAGACGACAAAGTGCATGTACTACCTGTGGCTGGACCCTCAACTGAGTTCGACGATGATATCGAGGGCGAGGATCCCGGATATGACGGCGTGTCCCCACCTCTATCAGTGCTCCCGCAAAAAGCAGATAACGCCAATCCCATCCCGCAGCCCAAACCTGCGAATGGGGTTGCTGATGCTATCGACCCGATGGAGGAATCGGACTATGGATCCCCAGACTTCAAATATCCGGACCCAATAATAGTGAGCTCCAGTATGTCGCTCACATCATCGCTCGAAACCACAGTTCCGAACGGTGCCCTCATCCATGGATTTTTCGTCCTTGACAACCTCGTCGTACACAATGGGACGTTTTACATTGTAACGCGTAACCGGAGCGCGTTCCCAGAGAAGAAAGAGGATCTGGTGTGGAGGCCTTTCGTCAGTGGGCAAGTTGAGAGGGAACCTAGTGAAGAGGTATGCTTTCGGGCTTCATCATGCCGTTTCGCTGGAAAAACGTGATGGATGAATTACAGGATATTCAGTTCATCACTCCTGATGAACTCGTGCCGCTGTTGGGTGATTCAGCAATTCGGGCGGAAGGATTCAGTTGGATTATGTATGATGTCCCACAATTCATGTCCGTAAGTTGTCGTTTCCTGGTCGCTAGATTGAATCAGTACTCTTATCAACGTTTTGAAGCACTACTATCATTGGTGGGGGGAAATCATCCTGGGAGGTTGGCGTGTGTACTCTCGGGTCGGACTCGACCCGGACGGGACATTCCACTCAGAGAGACTACGAATGCCAGACCGATTTTTATTGCCAGTGAGCAATCGGGTTTTGTCAGCCCTGTCACTCTTACACTGACACTCTGGATACCAGATCGTGGTCGACGGGAAATGGCGAGACAAAGCACGGGTAGTCGGTCCCCTCATGCGCGCCGCATTCCCACAAGCAGCAATAGAAGAAAGAGACCAATGGTTAGACCTCATCAGGCTCAACGTTACAGTTGTCTTCGACCGTGCCTTAGTCACAAATCGCAGAGCTGCACATCGGCAGTAAGCATCGATTTTAATCATATTCACCGAAAGCTAGGCTAACATACGTTCCCCAGTCGTTGGGGAGGACGTTGGGGCAAAATGATTGCAGGCACACAAGAGCTCGAAGCCCCCGAGTTCGACCCATCCTCCCCTTCTTTAGATCACGAAGGGTTCTGGTCTCCCCTTCGCAAATCTTTAACCCACAACCTCCTAGGGTACATCCCGACGTTCGTCTCTCTCACAAATCGCACAGTCCTCTCCCCACCTTCAGATCGATCGGATAAACCGGTTGTGACATACATCGATAGACAGGGTACAGGACGTAGACTGACCAATGAGAGTCATAAGAGTATTGTTGAGGCGTTGAAAGCGTTGGAAGAGGAGGGAGTGTGTGAGGTGCAAATTGTTCGGATGGAGAACGTTGGATTGCGGGAGCAGGTTAGGCTCGTTGCTAGGAGCGCAGTGAGTATCCATTGGTCTACCGTGTTGCTTTTGGAGTTTCGGGAGTTGCCACAGAGTTGAAGGTGTTAGGTGACCGTATGCGAGCTTTGGATAAGAGGTACCTAGGTCGGAAGTCTCCGGGAATGAAAGAGACAGAGCTTAGTTGTCCCGGGAGAACCTTTCGTGGTATCCTAGGATAACCTCGAGCTAGACTTTGATTGGAAGCGTCTCGCCGCAACGCCTGTTTACTCTGGGGTTCTGAGGTTGATTGCGGCCCCTTCCGTTACACTGGCTTTTACGTATATTCTCCTCAGGTTTTTCTCTATGTTTTTTTGATACGACCGTCCCAGACCTTTTACTTTTCGCTGACTTTCTAATATTTTAGATTATAGTTGGAGTGCATGGCAATGGGTTGACGGTGAGTTAACACTTTCCTTTATCTTAGCTCGCTCTTCTTCTCCCTCTATCACCTGTTTTTGTTGTGTTCTTGGCTCTTAGAGCTCCTGCGCCATCTATATCATTGACCTGATGCTAAACACAACTTTCACTCAAGCACCCTCCCGGATATTCGACTTCTTTTCCATTCCTGTTGTCACTCTACTCCCTATTCCATTTGTTCCTGGTGACTATTGATGTCCGCTACAACCACTAACCTCGCAATTGACGTCTGTCTGCAGCATCAGCTCTGGATGCCACCTTCAAAACGATCAACTGTTATTGAGATCGTCTATCCTGGTTGTGCGTGTTTTCTCCACTGTGATCTTTGTTATATGCAGGTTGACATGAATGTATTTTAGCATACGACTTTGATTATGAGATGCTGGCTAGGAACATGGGACATAAGGTGCGCCTCTCGAGTTTTATTTTGATCTAGTGTCTGTATGAATAGGTTATAGCACTATATTGTATGGAATGATACGTTAATCACGTATCCGAAGGGTGTATATCACGAAGTGCGTGATTTGTGGATTCAACGAGTATACACACTTATGTCCTACAAAACTCCTAGGGAGTACAGATTTTGGATGGATTTCATAGTCGTATGTTCTTCCATCTACGTCACCCTGTTTGTGTCTGCTCAAGGTGTATCACAGCAAGGATCTATGTGCACGGTCCTGCGGTTGCACAAAAGATCAAAGAGCGGCTATCGGGCACCGAAGGCGATGATGCAGAGAAGCCAGATGTGTGATCTCACAGCACCATACCTCGACTATGTAACCCATGCGCGGTGAATGGATCACCAGTTTAGGGATCACGATATTAAGTTACGAAGCGAAAGGAAGGCAATGTCAATGCCACACTCAAGTGCATGAGAAGGGGGAGAGAGGTCAGATTAACGGAAGCGGTAGTGGGGCGTATCCTTCGAAGCACGTATTTGCTTGCGTGCGAAGGTCGGCGTCGTCCGTAGTCCAAGTTTAAGACGCCAAACGCAAGGCGGGACACTGGAGGATTGCATTCTAGATCGTGTCCCTAGTGCGGCATCGCAGTCGATATCCGTGGTGTAATGGACGCGGAACACTGGCCTGGCCTGGTGCCAGCTGTTTGCAATTAAGGTTATAACGTTAAATGTTTCCGCATTTGTGTTTATGGCACTGAATTGGTCACGCCTGTTCTGTACCGTGCTACCCAGGACCACGTACGTCGGTCATCAGGGTCCCCACTTTTGTTCTATTGTTTTCTGAACAGGTTCGCATTCCGTACGGGGATTACTATACGCAGGTGCCATCTGACACTTTGCATACCCAGTCTGAGCTGGGACCAAGAGCCTAAGTCATTTGCCTTCCCAGACGTCGCGCACGCGTTGGTTGTGCGCCGCAGATCGCTCGCTTCCTTTCGGGGTGTGCTCTAGCTCACGTTTCCTTTCGGTCTCGCTGAACTACATTGATGTGAATGCAACGAGGAGGCAGCTTCGGAGAATTGGGAGACAAATCGATGTCGACGCGTTCTTCATTTCACACGTCCTGTGGAAGCGGTCACTTGCAGATCAAGCAGGTCAGACGGGGGTTCTCTGTTAGGACAGAGTATTTATGGCATCTGCAGCCTAATGCTGATTAGTCTTAAGGAAAAAGGGCAGCCAGGAGGAACATCTCGCGAGTCGGGGCTGCAAAGTCCTCGGATGAGTGGGCAGCTAAAAGGCCGGGGCGGAGGTGTGGTGTTCTTGCAAAGGCTTCCTCATGATTTTCCCTTTCTATTTATCACTCCACCAGCGGGCGTGGTTGGTTTTTTCTCTGCCTCGTGTTTCGCGACCATTCCTCTCACCCGCTTTTGCAGCGTCTGGAAGCAGAAGCAACGCCAGTCCAAGATTGACTCCCTTCCTTCTTCTTATTTCACCCGCCCCTCCCTTGTTGAACAAAAGATTCACGCTCTTTCGCTTTCACAACTCGTTTTTCAGTGCAAGTCAGGCCTTGTCTCTCCTTCACAAATCCTCTCTACCTATGCCAAGAAGGCCATACGCGCTCATCAGGCGACAAATTGCCTTTCGGATATCATGTTCCGAGAGGCCCTTGCGACACCGTCAGTCGCCAATTGGGGCCCAGGTGTCGACTTAGATAGCACAAATGAATCCATATTGAGGGAACGTCCCCTCCTGGGAGTGCCTGTTAGTATTAAAGGTACATATGCCGTAATACTTACACCGTAGCCAAAAGCTAACGTTCTTGTTTGACAGAGACCATCGATATCGCCGGCCATGACTCTACGATCGGCTACTCCTGCAATGTCGGAAAACCAGTCAGAGAGTCTTCCTCTATCGTCCGTCTACTACAGGATGCGGGTGCTCTCGTGCACGCCAAGACGAGCGTTCCCACCGGGCTTCTGGCTATCGAAACCACATCGGACGTCTTTGGCCGTACGACGAATCCCTACAGCCCTGCACACAGCGCTGGCGCGTCGACAGGGGGTGGCGCAGCGCTTCTCGCCAGTGGTGGAAGCAAGATCGAAGTTGGTACAGATCTGGCTGGGAGTGTGCGCATCCCTGCGCATTTCTGCGGTGTTTGGAGCTTGAAGGGGAGTGCGGGGAGGTTTCCGATATGGGGGAATAGGGCTCCTATGATGGGGCTCGAGGCATTACCTATCCTTGCTGCGCCTATGGCCAACTCGCTGGATGACTTGACAGAATTCTGGAAGAGGGTGGTAGATATGAAACCCTGGCAGTATGACCATACCGTCCGTTTGACATCGTCTTCGATTTCTTGCCACTGACTGAGAGCATTAGTGTGTTCCGCTTCCATGGCAGCCCATTAACTTACACGATGAGGGACGACGACTGAAATGGGGTGTCATTTGGGAAGACGGTGGGTCCAACTCCTTCGGTATTTTCATGATCCTCAAACCCCAGTAGGAACTATCCCACCAACACCTGCTTGTCGGCGTGCATTATCAATGGTTGTCAATGCTCTCAGAAGACAGGGTCACGAAGTCGTTGACTTGTAAGCATCAAGCTAACGACATCTACAGGGCAGAGAATAAAATTTAATACTCCCTAGCAAACCTCCTTCGATTATGGAAGGCCTCAAGATTGGATACCAGCTTCTCTTCTCCGATGGCGGTAAGCTACAATTCTCAGCACAATAGCTTCGCCAATTGAACCTTAACACTATGTCCGCAGGCGAACAAACCCGTGCACTCCTCAGTCGTACCGAATCTACGTCTCCACCGACACAGCACGTCCTGGCCCTCCTCAGGCTCCCGAAGCTTGTGAAATCGCTCCTCTCACGTATCCTCCGCTCCCGTGTTCTCTCCTTCCTCTTCCGCTTCGGCTCTCCACCTGACCCGCTCTCCGCCGACCTCTACTCAATCCTCCACGAGAAGACTGTGTTGGAGGAACGTAAGCTTGTGGAGCAACGAGATAACTATAGGGCGGAGTGGCATAAGAAATGGATCGAAGAAGGAATTGACTTCGTTCTGACGGTACCGCATGCTTTGCCCGCACTTGAGAACGGGGGCAGTGAGAGGGCGACACTCATGAGCGCCGGCTATACTTTTATCTTCAGTCTGGTGTGTGATCTTGCGACCCATGACTTGCCCGTGGCACTAATGGTACACATTCGGTAGCTCGACTACCCAGCAGGCGTGATTCCAACAACAACCGTCTCCGCTTCCCTTGACAGCCTTCCGTCCAACTTCCATTCCTCACCGGCATACACCCAGTTCAACGCCATAGCCCGAAGTGCATATATGGAATACAACGCGGAGAAGATGCATGGTCTTCCCCTAGGCGTGCAAATCGTGGGGCGAAAGATGGAAGAAGAAAAGGTGTTGGCGGGGATGAGAATTGTTGAACAGGCCTTAAAGGATCATGGTGTCGTTTTCGATGCCAAATTACCATCAGACTTCTGATCTTGGTGCGGTGGACTGACGCTATTATCCTCCGATAATATCGATCTTGCAGGGGTCAAGGAAGCCTTTAACTTACCCCTCGCCCCATCCTACTTGTTTTGTGCTGCGTGATATTCAACGCTCGTTTTCTACCCTTGTTTCTACCCTCTTTCGAAACTTTCGTTGTCCCTCCTTCGTTCCTGGATTTGATTATTGGTTATATCCGTTCCTTATCACTTTCTCTGCCCCTTGCCGCTCTCCAACTTCGTGCTAATCTGAACACTTGTACCTCCTGCTGTTCTCATCGCTCGTCCTACTTTTCATCGTATATTTTCATGCCCCTTCTGTGGCATGTATATCTGTATAATTGTTCGCACTGCTCACTTCCGCTACTGTCTCTACCAGGTGCCCGTCTCGCTCTAGTTTATTTCTCCCCTTATTCTCAGTCGTCCGTTTGCCTAAAATATGCACAGCACAATATCTTAATTCCCTGGACACTTACTACAATTTTTAGTGTATCTAAAACGGACATAAGGTGCAATATATTCCTACTCAATCATCCTTATTGCTCATTGTTTATGAAGTTAAATAATCGGCGATCATGCATAGATAGAGGTAAGTAAATGCTTGCATAAAGAGTATACTACACATGGAACGATCAACTACATGAACACTGGCAGAAAGTCAAAAGGTACCGGGGAATCTTAACAACAGACATTACCAGGCTGATATGCAATAAATAGGAAAACAAGGGAATCAATATACTTAGCGGTAAGGCCATGAGAACGCTGCAGATGGGGAAGTATAATGCATGTGTGGTTGCGTTGGGAATAAGGGAAGGATGAGGTGACTGGGGTAAAGGTGTTGTATGTTGCGATGCGGGTTGAAGAATGCAAATGAGAATGGAGGTTTCGAAAGACAAATTCAAATCCGGCTCGGAAAACCCAGAGCGAAAAGAAGTGCAAAACAAACCAGGAATCACAAATCCAGTGCGACGACAGTCCTCTGTCCTTCAAGCCACCTCTCCTTATTCAGCACCCCACCCACAACTCCGATCGCCTGGCCTCTTTCTTCTCTACCTCCTCCGCCATCGTTGACCTCTCCATTACCGTTAACGCTCTGTCCGTTAACGCTCAACCAGGCTTCCAACCGCCTCCCTAGCTCCCCACCACGTCCACCACAAATGTCACCTGTTGTGTTCAGCATCTGTTCTTTCTGCTGTTCTTCCACGAACGGCAACTTGGATGACACCTTTGCGCCACTAAGTGATATAGAACTCAACGAACTACGTCTGGACCGCGAGGAATCAGAATCGGATGCTCGGCGACCATTATGATTCCCTCTGCCTTTTCCGTTGGTTCTGCCGTTGGGATCGGAGGTGGCGTTGGTTAAGGTAGGACCATCGAGATGCGGCGAGGCAGGTGAACCAGGGCTTGAACCATGAGTCACTCCATTGGCGACTGATGACGAACAGGGGATGAACTTAAACCATTCTTCCTCCACCTCCACCGGCCCGAGAATGCTCTGGACGAGCCCCTCCTCCCATCCGTCCCATTCCGCACACCGATGCGCCATCCTCAACCTCGTTCCTGCCGATTCATAATACAACCACTCGCGGCACAGTGATTCAACGGTTTTGTGCGAAGAACCGGGGGGAAGTGTTACAGTGGGATCATTGGGCAGTTCGGTGACCGCCTGTCGGAAGAGTTTAGAAACAAAAGGTGAGGACTGGACGAAGGCGGGAAGGTGCGCGCATGCCCAGAGTGGTCGCGTTGTCGTCGATTCCCAGTCAATTATACATGTCTGGGTGTATAGACTCGTGAGGAAAAAGCGGAACTGAAACGAAAAAGTGCGACGTACGATTCTCGTATGGTCCACTTCATCAACAAACACATTCTCCAAACTCAAATCGTGGCAATCCAATCCGAATTCCTCCAATCCGTTTCTCGCACCGTCTTGCTCGACAATCTTGATCAACCTCTCCATGACATTCATCCACCTCTCCATCTCCTTCCTCACGTTCTTCTCCCTCTGAGCCATATGTGTGAACAAGAACGTACTCCTCTGCATCCTTCTGTAATCTCTGTACATCACATCACCTGGACCCTCCCATTCCTCTTCGCTCTCTTCTAAATCGTATTCATCACTATCATCGGACTCGTCGCCGGGCACCGCGTTCAGGCGGTGATGCCGTGACGAGATGATCTCATCCGGGTCGAGATGGAGACGGTGCGGGGCTGAGCGGCCTTCATTTTCTCTGATGACCCCCTGGATCTCACGGTCGACGCAAGAGCTGAGGTAGGAATGTGTTGTGGACCATGGGCCTCTGTTGAGTTCATTGGGATGAGAAAGGAAGCCCCTATTAGAACCGAAGAATGGCCACGAGATTATGGGTCCGACGTAGAACTCTATTCCAGAATTGGATGCACCGGTTGGACCGGCGGTAGAGGGTGTCGGCGTTACTGCTAAGGAAGCAGGAGGTGGTCGTGGTGTGAGTGCTGCGGAGATTGATGACATAGCTTGTACGGCCGAAAACGGGTACGCAGCATTGTGAAAAGAAGCCTTGGGCGTTGGTATACCAGATGACAGGTCGCTGTGCGGGGGTAATCCAGAATAGAGGGAACCAATCTGCGAAAACCGGTGTGCGAAGAGTGGGATGATGATTCGGGCAGTGTTCTTCGCAAGCTTTACGAGATCGTTATATGACAGGGAGTGGAACACCTGAGCGAGCGGAATTCCGGGGGCCTGGAAAGGGAAAACACACAAGGTCACATTACGTTCTATAGAGCACGTGGGAGTGGTGGCGAGACGCGTCGAGGGGCACATGGTCTCGGCAACAGAGATTACATACCTTTGACATCAAGATGAATTCTCCTCCCAAACGGTTGTACGGGTTGGAGTCGTAATGATATACGGTCGGAACTGGCACATTCGTTTTCTCCCGCAGATACTGCATGGTAGCAACCTCGGACTCTACCTTGAGCCTGGGCATGAACCGGCGGGCAACGCGTGCTACGAGCTCCTCGTGATTGACAAGAGTGATGAGGTAGGCCTACGGGCAACGGAAGAACGGAGTGAGCATATATGCTAGCAATTCGTCAATGAGTTTGATCAATACCTTGTGAAAAGTCCCTGTACAAGGTGAAAATGAGGTTTCAGCGTCTAGACCTTGAAACCGGTAATTGCAAGCCTAGAACCCAGTAAGGACATACCAGCTGAAAGAAACCTGATGCGTCCGACTTCTAGACCCATTTTCTCCCGCACAACATCCTTGAGCACCCTCCGATCCACTTCGAACGGAGCCGCACCCCTGAGAGTTGCATCAGCCCTTCGCTCCCGCTTCCGATCTTCATGCTCAACGTCCCAGTCCCAGACTAACGGTGGTTTCGCCGTCTCATTGCGCCTGTGAGATCGTGACTGGGCTTTGTTTCCGAGGTTTTCCTGAAGATTAAGAGAGAGGTTGCTGCCATTACGAGGCATCGCAGGATTGGGTGTCGGGACCGACAATTGGGACGCCGTAGTAGGCTTATCAATTGTCGTTTCGGTTGGATCTTGAACGGGGAAGATGGGCTGCAGAACAAGTCGGCGACGTTGTGATAGTTGACTGTCAGAAGTATATTTCTGACTGTAAAACGAGAATTATGAGTCCTGGTGGTAAAGGGGAAGGAGTGCAGAAAGCAGACTTTGGTGGAGATTCTCCCATATTCATCTGTTTGTCCTTGTTTGCCTTTCCCAGATCTAGGTTAAGGTCACCCCGCGCGCAGTGTTGGAGTTCAGGGATTGGGTGTCCCATTTCGTGTTGCGATGACAGAGAAAATGAGTGAAAAGAAGAGAGCTCTAATGGGTATATGGGTATAAGGTGACCACCTGGCAGTCCGAATAGTAACAGGACTGGGTTGGATGGCAAGGGGTTTTATACCCAGAGCACCGTGCTAAAGCTCTTGGCAATGATCTTGTTCCACCTCGTTTGCCGGGTTCTCTAATTCCGACTTTATTCTTTCCCGAGATCCATACTTGCGGACATTGCGCCTTCGCTATGTATGCAAAAATCCGAATGACGAGGATTGTGCATTCAGATCAATCTCGGCTACGGTCGCTAAGAGCTGCCAAATATCGACATCCTGCGCATCATGTATGCATCACATCTATGTGCATACAATCTCAAAATAAACCCATGCATACACACTGTTCTCCCCTAGTACATAAGTAGTGGGTACTGCATCTACATCGTGATGATGCATCTGATCCAAGGCTCAAAACCAGAAATTACGTCAGCGTGTATTCATAATTATTAACGTTGCCAAAAATGCTTTTAACATCTCCCCACTTTCTCACATAGTACACTTCCTTTACTCCCTTCTTCGCTATCGCACGTTTAGCTGTGGCACTCGTATACCTCCTCTTGCCCAAGAAATTGACCCTGACACCCTGAAACCATGTATCCGAAGAAGTCGCCAAGCCTTATCGCCAAGGCATGTCTCCTGTTCATTTGATCAATCAATCATCACTGGACCCTCGTACATAATTAGAATTCAATACCATTATATGAATAGCACAGGTCACTGATAAACCAATTCGCCCACGCACGGCCGAAGAGCGAGAGGGTTGCCACTGCTTGTGCATCACTCCTGTATTTGTAGAATGCCTCGCTACGAACATTCTAAGAGTCTAGTACATGTGGAACGTGGGGTGCCTTGGAAAGGAATTTCAGAGTCTCGTCTGAGTTCAGCGGCAATCACACTTCCATGGACCTTGCGTCCTCCTGTAACCTCTTTGCCCGACGGAGATGAGAACCTCATTGTATTGGCACCTTTAATGCGAACTATTAATAATCCGTGCCCACAATACACAAGACCTGGCTACGCTCTTATCACTCCCTTATCGCCTCTTGGCGCGCTAGAACCGCTTCCACTAGGCTCGCAAGCATGAAGCCACTGCTTAACACCACGTAGACAAGCATCGTGTGAACGTGGGGTTCAACACCACCTTTGGACGCCCGTTTGAAACAAAATTGTACCCAGGGCAGTAGATCAAATCTGAGCAGTTGCGGAGCAGGTGTCCTTCACGAAGAAGCTCTTCCCCTTCCCACCCCCGGCCACAAGGATGCAGCCACAGAATGACTGCTGACATAGCAGAAGCACTCTTCAGTGCCCGACCTTCGCGATACGGTCATAGAGCGGGTTGGTACCCACACTCCATAACAGTTGACCATCGAAGCGTGCGTGTATCAACGTGATAGCCAGGACCAAGACACAAAGAGTGTATGTGTCCGTCCCATACATGTGTCAAAACCGGGGGCCCGACTGGTCAGATTACTCGCAATCAACCGAGTTTGCAACTACTTGGTTCACATAATATCGGGTCGTGAGATAGGTAAATTCCGATTGTTGTCCGGGCGCTGCATCACGCAATTTCGGCAAGACCGAAGATGGATTGACAGCACCAAAATCGGAGTTTCATCTCAAGCTCCATGAAACAGCGAAATGTAGTGAGCAACGCCACACCACACTGCGCAGCGCTGCGACTCGGGCTTTGGCGCCTATTATTAGTAACTAAATCAGAAAACAGCGACAAGAGGCCAGAAATAGTACTGTAATGATCATCTTGCGCGTCTACGATCAGCCGTCGGGCTGACCACCTAACACATTACTCTAATGCCGAGTTTCTCCTTCTGTCGAGGCAATGGGAACGGCGGGTTCCCGTGCTCGGTATGAAAGGGTGATAAACATTGGGTACTTGTGGATTTACGTACTCCACCGTCGTTTGGAATTGTGCTTGGATACGCGCTATCTCTTTAGACAATTCAAGGCCCGATTCGAGCCATACGCTTCTGCATGGTGGCAAACGTCCAGTATTTAGCCGAATCACTGGGCCAAGGACAGGTACACGCCGTCCCAAAGAAGGCAACGGGGTTACCATAATTGAACTTGGCCGTCACTCCCGGCGAAATACGTTTTACATTACCTGCAGCCACTTCAACTTCCTGACTTGGAAGCGATCATACTGCGCCACCTTCTGCCATGCTCCATCTGCTCTGCACGGTGGAAATCAAGTGAGCAAAAAATATCTTCTTATCATGGCTACCCGGTATAAAAACTGATGAGACCATCCTCTGTCGTGTCAGAACGCCACGCACCCATCGATATTTCCTCAAGTGATACTATCTCCCTTTAGCCTAATCATCTCCAACATTCTCACTTAAACTATAACAGGCGCCTGCCATTCCAGTGTTGGAGACCGAAAACCACGGAGAATGGACGTCCTTCGGTAGCTTCTACATTTCATTCCGTAAAAACTTGGTTAAAAGATATCACCGTTGACTTTGGCCCAGTCCACAGCAGCAGAATACAACACTGTCCGAGGAGACATCATAATAGAAAATTAACAACCGAGGTGTGCTCGAGGGGAAAGATAGCAGAACTCTGGTTTCTCGGTCCATACCGATATTATCAGTCATTAAGCGACACCAGGTGGCATCCTCATGGAAACGATATTTAACGCTTAACCCATGAATGTTTAATTCTTCCCTTATATGCATTTATACATGACTTATCCGGTTAATGAATCTGTGCATGATATCGGAAGCTGGCAAACATCTTGCTATACTACCAGTGCAAAATCAGTGTCAAGGGTGAGATGGGCGTGGCTGGTGGCAGGAAACATTTAAACGAGACCTTCAAAGCTGGGCCTTGCGAGAATCATGCCAACGAGTGCTTTTTGGATGAATATCAATTAGGTGGTTATGCCGTCATTGCTGAGAAGCCAACACAGCAAATCTCCTGGCCAGACCAACACCTCACCCAAGCACTCTCAAGTCATCCCAAGTGCACCATATTGGAAACAATTGATAAATAAGGCTGAAAGGCATTTTCCAGCAGAGAAAATGCAGGATGAGAAAGGGAAACTCTCCAGAGACTAAATGGAGAGAATGCAGGTAGTGTCCTTTTTTACCCTATTCTGTGGTCTCATGAAGCTTTGAGGGACATCAGCCCTAGACTTGCAGGCTCCTGATGTCTTGCCCAGACATGGCAAAAATAGCATGGACATAGATGGGGGGAGTGATGAACTGATGTGGTAACAAGATGGTGTTGCTTTGAAGAATGGCAGCACACCTGTAATGAGTGGTATGTGGGTATTGTGGTGCATTGAGGTGATGATATTGTCATGTACTGGAGTCTGAGAGGTCAGCAATGTATATTGTTACTAAGATGTTGAGCATGGGGAAAGACTTCTCACTCAAATCTTATGCAGTTGATATGGGAGTTTTGACATTGAATGATTGACCTGACCCTAACTGTTTCTAGCACCCTATGGCTATTCTATTTGTCCTTTGACTCCTTATTGTCCACATGCTGCTAGTCAATTTGCAATGTCTTCTCATCTGAGATACTTCAGACAGAAAAAGCCAGAGAGTTGATGAAATGAGTGGCCAGGTTCTGTAGTAACAAGAGATGCTCAGAATTGTAGAACAAGACTAATATATATTGGTAAATACCTGTAGTAACAATGACCTACAGAATTTGCCACATCCACATACTACTGGTACCCACATGTCCTGAAACACAGTACTGCTAGATGCTGCTGGGTTCTGCTGAGCCTCAATCACATGGTACTACTAGGTACCACTAAATGCTGCTATCTGCAGTACAATACCTTGCTTGACATTGTCATAACAAGATATAGGTACAGTCACAGACAAGTAAAGTCAACCAATTTAATATCTTGAAAATGGCTTATGAGAATTGAATACTACTCTGGTATGAGACTCAGATTGATGAAATGAGTCAAAAGACACATTTTCCAGATTTTTCCCACACTTTTTTGGCCTCTGCCAAAATTTTCAGCATTTTTAACACATCATAGTAGTCAATTTGATTGACATATATGGATCCTTTATGTGATGATTGCATCTAGATGTATCATTGCTTGCTGAGAAACACTTCTATGACCCTTTTCTTTGTGGATGGCCCATGCTGCAGCCTTTCCCCTTAGCCCAATGTGATATGCACTTATAAATCTCCAAGACCTGTTTATGAAGCATCAGATCATATCAATAGGACATGTATTGAAAGCCTGGAAGGCTGCCTTCTTTGCATCTTTGAAAGTGTTTTTTGGAGCTTAGTGGTAGTGAAATTTACACCAGCCCCAGTACTGTAAGAACAATGTTATTGAAGGCTTGGTGGCTTTAGAAGGAATCACATAAATACACCATCTCAATTGAATTCAACTCACAATAGAACATTGGTAAGAAAATATGTTCATGCCTGGCATTATGAATGATCTTCTTGAGCATGGATTCCTGATTTGCAAAGTCATCTTGTTTGCTGAGTAAATGAGCCATGCAACAGTTGGTGTCCTCTCAAAGACAGACAGAGGAGCACTTTGCCTTCATATTTGAAACTGTAAACCCATGTTCTTCAAGTGTTTGATGGAGACCTTTAGCAAGCCCATTATCAGTTGTCATCTTCTGAACCCTACTGTGGAATTCAGGATAAGGATTCAAATCAGAGATGATAGTATCCTTTTGTTGCCTTTGTTTACCACCATTGCCTTTGTTCATATCAAATGTCCTGAGTGCATCAGGAGGGAGTGCTACATGAGCTAATGACTGGTCAAAGACAAAGAGGGCCTGACATCCCAGGTGTGCCTCTTCAAAAATTGGTATAGCAAGGGTTTTAACTTGCTCAATAAGCTGGTTGCAATCCCAGTAGGGATCACCATTAGAACCAGGGAATATGACCTTTCTTGCTGATTTCTGGACAGATCCATCATCATTCAGAACTACAAGATGGCTATTGACTTCCTCAATAAGGTCTGAATTATGGATCAAATGGCCATGACCCCTTTTCTGCAATATTTGTTGGCCATTTTGGAGCCTGTTTGAATTTCTGCAATGAGTCTTCTGATTAGAAAGTCCATGCACTTGAAGACCCACCATACTGAAGACACAAATTCATTAGCCTGACAGCATCATCCCACTCATGTCTATCCATATAAACACCTTTTCATATGACTGATGTCATCCATTCCAGCTTCATCAGCCATCAATGTGCAGTCTTCTCACAAGGAGGTTTAATAAAAGTGACACTAATTGATGGAAGAATTTCATCATGAAGAGTGAGCTGGAATCTTTGTGGTGTGACTGAACCAATGTGTTAGTCAGTCAGCCAAGTGCATGCAGTATTGTGAACACTCTCTTCCTTCAAGAGTGAATGTGCATGTCCAGCCCCTCCTCTCCACTCCTTTGGCAAATGCTCAAACATCTGATAGTGCCAAGTGAGTGCACAAATGTGGCATGCAAAGTACTGACTCAATCCCATTCCCTCATACCACTGCCTTGCAATCTCAAGGCTAACTTCAATATGTGAAAGACCCTTGATTCACAGTGTTACAAAGTTCTGCAAGACCATAAGTTGATTGATTTGCAAAAGGGGAAGTATTTTGTATTGTGTCTTGAGATCTGCTTTAATCTACTCTTGGAGAATGTCCCACCTACATATCTCATTTTGTAGTAGTGCAATGTTCTCCTCAAGCTCCTCCTCCCATGCTTCCATCCCATCCAATTCTTTACCCACAGGCCCTCCATTGTCACTCTTAGCATCAATGCCATCAATGCTATCAGTGTCACTATTACCAGTGTCACTGCCACTGCTCTCAGTACCGCCTTCTCCATCACTACTACCAGTGTCATCAACCTCATCTCCTGAGGTCCACTTGTGCTTGCTGGTGGTCTCTAAAGTCACCCAACAGTCTACAAGTTCTAGTACTGAAGGTGTAGGGATGCTCAGGTTGGGCTCATAGGAGGACTCATGGATAGTATTGTCACTTGCATGGCCATAGACTGAGGTCTGGGATGCCTCTCCACCAAGCCTTGGTCCAGCTATGTCTTCCACAGTGAGTGGCTCTGAGGCCTCTATCTCAGAATCTTCATCTTCTGAGGTAGTGCCATCTTTATGTAGCTTGTGTTTTGATTTCCACCATGGCTCAAATAGAACAAGTCTGCAATCCTCAAGAGTGGCTTGGTCTGAGAGCAAGTCTCTGTAATAATATATCATTTGCTCTGACTTGCTTCCAACATCTGGGCCTTTCACATAAGTTTCAGGCTGGCCTTGATGCTAATGGTCAGTCTCCTGTAAAACTTGATATATTTCTTTGCTCACCCTTTTGCTCTCATGCTTTTCAGTATCTCAATTTCAGTGGGATCCAATCTTCATCTCACAGATCATCCCCAAAGTCCACAGCCAGTGCTAACATTCAGACTTGCAACCTTTCCTAGAAAATTTCATCATCAATTCCTTCATCCATATACCCATAATCTTCTTTCCCATTCTCACTATCTTCTCCACCATCCCATCAAGGTCAGATGTCATCAGGATGACAGCTCAAGCATGGCCCTTTGTCATTGAGTACTTGTGATGTTGTAATGTCACTGATATTTGATTTTGCTGACATCATAGTATCTATATTGTGGCTCTGTTCAAGATGTTCCCCTTGACTATGGCTACTGTTGGGTTTTGACACATGAGCAGGCTCAGAATCATTGGCCAAAGAATATTTGGACTGATTACAAAGTCTGGAGATGTTTTGTTTGGCCTTTTTTCATGGAAGCAGCATTAGAAGGGAAGTAGAGGACCCAGATTGATTATTTCATCTTTTTTTTTGGTAAATTTTCTTATGCAATAACTGCTTGTTGAATTTCTATGAATTTTGGGGATCAGATACCCTTACCAAAAGGAGTCAATTGCACATAATTTTGTATTTTTTAAAGATTTTTCAGTCTTTTGCCAAAAATTTTGGACTCAATGACTTAAATAGAAGTTTCTAAGCCAATAGCTCATTAGTTTTCTGAAAATTATATACCATTTGAAAGCCCTCAACAAGATCTATTGATTGGTATAGGTTTCATCAAATTTGAAACAACTCAGAAAATACAGCAGACTTTGCTTGTCTGCAACTGTATCTGTTGTAGAAATGAGCTTACTATAGACTTAATATTTGATTCTCTCATTCATTCATTCTGATTGGTTATTTCTTCATTTCCTTATTATGATGTTCAATCCTTACATAACTTTCTGTCTTATATAAGCATAGAATATTTTTGCCAGCTATCTCATCTGTACACCTTAGTTTTGTCTCCATGAATACTGAGGTAAGTTACTGTATACCAAAGGTACATTCATAGTTTACTAACTACTCATTTAGTTCTTTTATTATCTTTTAGCTGTCACTCCACTGCTATTATATTAACAATGGGCCATAAACCCCAATTGCCCTAACTAACCAAGATCAGCATTCATTTACATCACAATCATTTATTCCAAGTCCTTTCCTTTCACATGCCTGACAGATCTCAAGATGTTAGGATGGTCCTTATCACCAGTCACCTATGCTTAAGCTAGGGGGCAGCTATCTCACTAGATAGTTCACAGAGGCACTAGAATCTAGCAAGAAGGATAATGATAAGAAGGTAGCAAGGCAAGTGTCCAGTTAAGTACACTTCAGAGGTTGAACTTCTATCAGTTGAGAATATGACCAATAAAGAGTTTACTACCACACTGATCATTAACTAATGTCAATCACAGAGTTAAGGGTGAGGTTAATACAAAGATTTGAGAACAATAACTCTGGATTTGAGAATATAGGAAGCTTGTACTTCCAGTACATGGGCAGCTATTTAAGCTCTACTTCTAATGTCCTAAAGGGTAATGATGACAAAGTAGTGCTACAAGTCTGAGAGTCAATAGAAGCATAGCTACAGAGTGGAGAGATACAAGAATAGAACTAAGAGAAACAGATCAAGTCCAAGAATAGATACAAGGCAAGACAAGGTACAAGGCAGACAGTCTGTTAAGAGGAAAAGGAAACTATTTACAGAGGTCAGATAAGAAACTACAAGTCCATAGTGGGGTAGAGTCATCTATTAGTAGAATCAGAAGAATATGAGTCAGGAGATGAGGCAGAACTGGGAACAGTGATGTTCTCTAGAAGAGGTGAGTCAGAAGAGTCTGACTCATGGATGACAAGCATGCTGTGGTGCAGTGAGGATGAGAAGGATGATGACAAATCAGCTGTAGTGACATAGGGAGGTGGATATGGTGGTGGATCAACTGCAGGTTCTCCTGGGCTTGACTCATTGATGCCTGGGACATTGGAGTCAATGCTATAGAGGGGTGGAAGCTGGGTTCATTAGAGAGGAATGGCCAGAGGCTTGTTGGAGTTAGGATCAGCTTGATAGACTTCTACTTCTTGGAAGTAAAGTCCATGAGTGACTTCATATTTGATAATGTGGGGAACAATTTCTGGCAGGTACATCATATAGGGATGGAGGAATACAATTAGTTCTCCAGTGTAAGGAATCATCTTCCAACTATGGGCCCATGCAGAGTCAAAGTTGTTATGAATGGTTTGGACATATAATCCATTGGGATTGAAGATGTGAGTGAAGGAAGCATTCTCCCAGGCAATGCACAGTATCTTGGTCATCATGTGATCAGTGGAATAGAAGAGTGGTCTGGGGGTCAGTCAGTCTTCAGAGAACAGGGATGTGTGCCCAGGAAGGTAGCAATTGGCAAAGGCTTCATTGTGGTAGTGAGTTGAGTCTATGCTGGATATACCAGTGCCTTGAATTGTATGGCAGGAGGCATTTGGAAGTCCAAGTTCATGGACTAAAGCATGATAAATAACATTGTGGCAGTGGGTGCTGAGAGGGTTCATAACACAAGATCACTGCATGTGATGAGTACCAATACTGGACCTAACCACCTATATGACATCACCTTTCTGGAAAACAATAGGTCTAACTTTGCAATATGGAAATATCACATCAGCATGAGACTGGACAAATGTGGGCTGATGTCCCTTGTCAATAGAATGGAGACTTGCCCTGTAGTCAATTCTGTAGATACCACATTGCAAAGCTAGCATGAGAGGTAGCCTACCCAAGATGAAGAGGCTCAAGCCTAGATCACCCTTACCTTGAGGGATAAACTACTTAGTAGTATCATCCTGTGTAAAATGGCTGCTGAAGTCTGGGATAAGCTCAGGACTCAGTATGAGGAAAAGGGACAGCACATAGTAGTGCAACTCATCAGTGAGGTTTTTCTATGGCATATTCTCAGAAGATATTCCCCTCAAGCAACAGTTCAACATGATGTGGCATCATGTACACCTCCTTAAGTTGTTTGGCCATGATTTGTTAGATTTGCTGGTGGCTACAGCCATAGTCATTTCTCTCCCTGACTCATACTCCAATCTCTGCCAGCTCCTCTTCATGAACAATGCAAACCAGTTAATGGACTCTGTATTATAAATATTGTGAACTCTGAGACCACTGAGGAGCCCAAAGAGACTGAAGTAGAAGAATTTGAAGAATGGGAGTTAATGAAACATATGATGATTAATCTTTGGCAGAAGATGACAGAGCTAAGGCAATTGCTTAATTAGGAGATATGTGAAAAGATTGATGAAGTGTGTAGGTTTCACAGAATCTACTTTCCATACAATGATGACTTGTAGTTGGAACTTACTTCTTCTATTTATAGACACTTTACCTTATATTTGGACTAGGTATACTATGATAGAGCTAAGGTAATTGCTTGACTAGGAGATGTATGAGAAGATTGATGAAGTGTGCAGGTTTCATGGAATCTACTTCTCATGTGATGATGACTTGTGATCAGAACTTACTTCTCTTATTTATAGACACTCCACTTTATATTTGGACTAGCTATATTAAATGACAGCACAATTTTGACTAACTTCAAGCTACAATTCAAATGTCCACTACTACCAACATTACCACTACTAATTATCCATCCACTCCTACCTCTAACACCTCCTTTTCTCAAGCCTCTTTACACACTCTAGCTTCTGTTCTGCCCACTCCTCTTACCCATGAACCTACCCTGTCACCTGAAGATGTGCTGTCTACCCCCTCATCTCTATGCCATGGAGAAGAACAATGAAGGATCACCAGCATTGCAGAGGTCCAGCAACAAATATCCAAGGCATTTGAACTATATGAAGTACAAAGTGGCCAAAGCCAAACCTTTCTGACTAGTGCCATATGAGAAACAGTCTATGCTGCTTTATCTGCCACCTTACAACTCCAATTTCTATATGAAGATTCCCTTTCCTGAGCAAGGTCTGCTCTTGAACATGACAATCAATCTGCTGAGTCTTTTTTTTTTTTTTTTTTTTTTAAATCCAAGTTTATTGCAATAGACTAGCTACTACAAATGGGTGCACAATAGCAGTCCCAATACCAAAACCAGAGAGAAGAGAAAGGAGAAGAAGAAGAAGAAATGACAAGAGTAAATGAAGAGCTGGAAGCTAACAATGGTGGATGATAGAGGGAAAGAAAGAGAACTAACTTAATCAGAGAGGAGAGAGTAATCGAAGGAGAGAGTTCAAAGATGAAAACAGGTAGGGAGCTGGGGAGCTAGCTATGAGGTAAAGAAAGGGAAAGGATCCTTCAGTGAACATCTGGAACTCTGTTTATGGCAAGGTGCTCTCTGTGAGTGAGGCAGTGGGTGGCAAACTCTTCTTGAGTGATTGGTCCTTGTATCTGGTCAGTGAATGAGAAGGCCACCAGGTTATGCTCCAAAAAGTTGATGAGCCAGTAGAAACCATTGCAATCTCCAACTGGGTAATGGAAGTGAGGGCAGCCTTGGGTTAGGATGTGCTCACACATTTCAAGTTCCTCTCCACAAGGGCATGAGGTTATGTGACACCCAGGGAAGAAACACTGATGGAAGGTGCCAATGGGCACATGGTTGGTGATGCAATGAGTGAAGTGAGCACAAAGGTTGGGATCCTTGCCCAGGGGGGATCTCAGCCAGGAACCACTGTTGGCATATTTAGGCTCAAGAGGTTGAGGAGGATCAGCCGCATTGATGACAGGAAGCCATGAGTGACCACAATAGGAGGGATCATTCATGAGAGTTTTCCAGTGTTTCAAACACTTGGATGTATAATGGTTTCGAACAAATCCAAGAGATGTGCAGAAGGGCTGGTGTCGGTTATTGGGAATGTGCAGCAACTTGGCAAGGGTATGAGCCTGGTGGTGGA
Source organism: Podaxis sp. C-F-101400 (assembly GCA_018524895.1). Taxonomy (NCBI): domain Eukaryota; kingdom Fungi; phylum Basidiomycota; class Agaricomycetes; order Agaricales; family Agaricaceae; genus Podaxis; species Podaxis sp. C-F-101400. The sequence goes on from JAEUWR010000398.1 coordinate 45,576, forward strand.
CTGACCAATGGGTGGAGGAGGGGATGGACCAGAAGTGGACATGATTAAATGGGGAAGCAGAGAGCCACTGCCTGAGGAGAGGAGTGATTGCTATAGAGACTGGGTGAGCACTATGGGGACTGTAAGTGAAAAGTTTTTTTGCAGAGGAAATAGAGTCTGTAAAAACAATTATTGATGAGATATTATGAGAAGAGGTGAGAGAAAGAGCAGAGGAGAGACTGAGATGTAGGGCATATGATTCAGCATCTGAAGAGAGTACTTTCCCACAGGGGTGAACAGAAGAGGAGAGAATGTCTGAAGATGAAGAATTGAAAACAAGAAAGGAAGAGGTAGCAGAGAGAGAACTATCTATTGGCACAGAAGCATCTGTAGCTACCACTAACAAAACAGGAGAAGAAAAGGAAAGATTTCGAGTGTGAGAGGCATTGGAAATGTGAATGGCCATTGCACCATCTTTTGATGGGTCAGGACATTCAATGAATTTGATTTGCAGCTCAAACAAGTCCAGCAAGCACTGGCCAGGTTTGGTGCTAGGATGAAGGCACTGAAATCAGTCTGATATCAGTTGGGCATCAGAGACAAAATCAAGCACTGTGGATCTAGTTTTAGTTGATCATGCAACAAGAGAGTCAATGTCTTGAGTAAGATGCTTGAGGGGGTGAGATGAGGGGAGGGTGTGAAAGCAAAGCAAGCACCTTTTGGCTAGCTTGAAGAGATGGAGCTGGATGGGAATGAGGCTGGCAATAGCTTCAATCCCTCCAGAGGGAGTGGTTCAGAATATGCCCATAATCTATAGGGCTGCTTGTCTTTGCATGTGCTGGAGTAATTTGATGAGACCACAGTATCTTGCATTGTGATTGAACCATAAGTGGAAGCCATAGGTTGCAATCGGGACTACACATGAATGGTAAAGAAGTCTCTTGTTTAGAGGTGAGAGACTGCAGACAGAGTTGCTGAGCATTTGCATGCAACAAATGGTAGAAAGCACCTTTGTAGAGTAATAGCAGACATGTTCTTTGAAGGAGAGGGATCAGTCAAACCAGAACCCCAAGTAGCAGAGGTAAGGTTTAGGAGAGATGATGAAGTCATCCTTGATTTTGACTGGAGGATTTGGTTCATGAGAGGGGTGACTGGAGAAATGAAAGGCTTCAGTTTTCTCCCTTTTGAGAGTGAAGCCCATGTCAGTGAGGAATTGTTCACAGGCTTTGTAGACCTATGCTAGTATAGTACAGTTGTTGTCAAAGGAAGATGATTGTACAATAATAAGACCATCATCAATGAAAGAAACTATTTTACATTGAGGATCATTCGAGAATTTGTACATAAATGGCAAGAGAGAGAGGGCAGTAAGGATAGGAGAGAGAGCAGAGCCTTGACCTATGCCTATGGAAGCTGGAAATTTAGGAGACAGTTCATTGTTCCATGAGTAAGTGGTATAGCAATCTTTTAAATAATGAGAGAAGAAATTGACTAAGTGAGAGTTAAAGCCATGTCTTTTGAGGACAGAACAGAGTAAAGAGTGATTGGTGGAAGGGAAGAATTGAGCAACATCAAAAGCAATGACACTCATCTTGAGTTGTTTCTTCCACCCTGCATGAACAAGGTGGGTCAATCTGCTGAGTCACTTGATGCTTTCTGGACAACTTGGTTTGATATGTTACATTTCCAGCTCCATGCAAATAGACTAGCCAATGAAGGCCATACCCACTTTGAGGAGATTATTGGCCTGCCACAGCTTGCTGAAGAAAGGCAATACCTCTCTGGTGTCCACTGTGTGATTTTACAAGTGAGAGAGGATATATCTGCTTTTCTCCACCTTCAAATTGGACTTAGATCTGGCAATGCTACTTGCAACCCCTCACCTCAATGGAACCAAGGAGCCACTTCAGTATCCCAGTAACTTCCTTATGTAGGTTGGCAGCACACCAGAGAGGGGACTTCAGAAGGTCACACAACTCCTAGATATAACACTCCTGTCCTCACCATATCCAATCAATGCACTACCTGCTACCAATGTGGCAATGTAGGTCATTGGGCAGATCAATGCCAAAGATACTATTGCCCTTTCTGCTGCCACTACACTCCCAGCTACTACCAGAAGTACTGTTTCCTCAACCCCACACAAGAATGTCCTGGAATTCACTATGCAAGAATCCTCACAGAATGAGCCCACCTTGCCACTGCAAGAATTACTAAGCAATTAGCCCAAGAATCTAATCCTGGAGAAGGAACTGGCTTTTCCTATCACAATAGACCCCAGGCTTCTTGCTTCCCAGATCTCTCCTTACCTACTTCCTCCCCCACTTCAGCTTGACCTCAATCATTAGGAAGCTCAAGCTCTTCTTCACCTATTTGAATGCATTCCCAGCAAACCCACACTCTCTTTCACACAGGCTTTCTGACCCTCAACAACATCTGAGGCCCTTGATTTGCTGATGAATGAAATGGCTAAGTGCCTGAACACCTTTCTCAAGTCACAATTAACACCACCATTGTCCCCAGAGAAACCAACCCACCTCCACTGACAATGCCTGTTAGGATGGTCCTTATCACCAGTTGCCTATGCTTAAGCTAGGAGGCAGCTATCTCACTAGATGGTTTGCAGAGGTACTAGGATCTAGCAAGAAGGATAATGATAAGAAGGTGGCAAGGCAAGTGTCCAGTTAAACACACTCAGAGGTCAAACTTCTATCAGTTGAGAATATGACCAATAGAGAGTTTACTACCACACTGATCATTAACTAATGTCAATCACAGAGTTAAGAGCAAGTTAACACTGAGATTTGAGAATATAGGAAGCTTGCACTTCCAGTACATGAGTGGCTATTTAAGCTTTACTTCTAATGTCCTAATTGAGTAACTATGATGAAGTAATGCTGCATGTCCAAGAGTCAATAGAAGCTACAGCTACAGAGTGGAGAAGGGTAAGAATAGAACTAGTTATGAGAATAGATTAAGTCCAAGAATAGATACAGATGAGACAAGAGACAAGGCAGACAGTCTGTAGGGAAGGAAGAGAAACTCTTTACTGGAGAAAGATAAGACTAGGAAATACAAGTTTATATTAGGATGAAGGTGTCTGTGGGTAAAATCAGAAGAATATGAGTCTGGAGACAAGGTGGAACTGGGAACTGTAAAGTTCCCTAAGAGTGGCAAGTTAGAGGAATCTGACTCATGGATGATGAGCATGCTGCAGTGCAGGGAGGATAAGGAGGATGACAACAAGTTGGCTGCAGTGGCATAGGGAGGTGGATATAGCAGTGGATCAACTGTGGGTTCTGCTGGGTTTGACTTGCCAATCCCAGGGATGTTGGAGTCAATGCTGTAGAGTGGTGGAAGCTGAGTTCATTGAGGAGGAATGGCCAGGGGTTCATCAGAGTTAGGATCTGTGCAATAGACTTCTACTTCTTGAAAGTAAAGTCCATGCATGACTTTGTACTTGATGATGTGGGGAATAGCCTCTGGCAGGTACATCATGTATGGTTAAAGGAATACAATGGGTTCTCCAGCATAAGGGATCATCTTCCAACTGTGGGCCCAGGTGGAGTCAAAGTTGTTATAGATCATCTGGACATATAGCCCATTGGGGTCAAAGACATGAGTGAAGGGAGTGTTCTCCCAGGTGATGTGCAGTATCTCAGTCATCATGCAGTTGGCAGAGTAGAAGAGCAGTCCAGGAATTAGCTAGTCTTCAGAGAATAAGGATGCATGTCCAGAGGCAACAATTAGCAAAGGCTTTGTTGTGATAGCAAGTTGGGTCTTTGGTTGATATACCAGTATCTTGTGTAGTGTGGCAGGAGGTGCTAGGAAGTCCAAGTTCATAGACTAAAGTGTAATCAATAATGTTGCAGCTGCTGCTGCTGGAAGGGTTCATAACAATGCCAAAGTGCAAGATCTATTGAGTACACCCTCTGAAGTGTTATGGATGACACAAGAGAGGGAATGTATGAATATCCTTATGATGATGAAGATGCTACCAGTAGTCATTGGGTTGAGTGAGGACACTTGACATTACAAAGGGGATCATATTACAAATATTGCAAATTCTGAGACTACTGAGGAGCCCAAGGAGGCCAAAGCAGAAGAATTTGAAGAATGAGAGTTGAGGAAGCATATAATGATCAATCTTTGGCAGGAGACAACAGAGCTAAGGAAATTGCTCAATTGGGAGATGTGTGAGAAGATTGATGAAGCATGCAGGTTTCACAGAATCTACTTCCCATGCAATGACAACTTGTGATCAGAACTTACTTCTCCTATTTATAGACACTCCACTTTATATTTGGACTAGGTATACTTGTCTACTCATCTGTCATATTTGATATTACTCATTATGTTCACTTTCACAGACTTTCCTTCTTGTGCTTCCCCTGTGCAGTTCTATGACATATGCTACACATCTATGCTCTATGCCATATGCTTTTCCTGTTCTTTCAATGCCTATGTAGGATTTGATCTACTTCCTTAAGTAGTCAACTGGACTTGTATATGTACAATACCTAGACTGTGTAGATTAGCAAGTCTAATCTTAATGTTGTGTTACACATCAACAAGTGTTATGTATTAAGACTCTTCACCCTTAATAGTCAAGTCTCCCTCTCTGGCATCTTTCTAGCATCTATTCTACAGAGTGTGTGATCTATATGAGTTTGTTGCCTAGAGACAATGTGAACTGCCATGCAGAGGTTAAACTACTGAGAACAGAGTCAGTAGAGTAGGCCTTTCAGACCCATATAGGACAAGGCTCACCTACTCACCCTTACTACAGGGATAGGCTCTGGCTCAGGTGCCACTTAGCCAAAGAAGAAACCCTTGTAACACCAACAGTATCCAATACTCAGATATCCCCCAGACCTAGGGTCTGAAGACATCAGGAGGCTTATACTTTTATGTCTGGGGGATACTCCTAGACTATGTGATGTATATCCCAGCAATAGTCCCTAAACATTCCACACCAGACCTTGCTGGTGTACCTGAGCCTATATATAGCATAGTCATCTCAACCTTATACCTATTAATATTTGTCTATTTATTTATTTTTGTTATGAACCCTACTTACCAACCCCATGCTAATACCATTACCAATACCATCCTCCATGAGCTCAGCCTACCTAATGCCTCACACAGCTTTGTCACAAACACTAGCAGACCTGAAGATCCAACCAATGACTCCCAGACCACACATTACTACAACACTGCCTTCACTAACAGACAACTCCCAGGACATGCCTCTCTATTCTCTGAAGACTGGCCAATACCAGGACCCATCTTCTACTCCACCAATCAGATGATGACTGAAATCTTACACATTGCCTAGGAGAATACCCCTTTCAATCATGTATTCAACAGCAATGGCCTCTACACTCAGACAATCATCAACAACTTCAAATCATTGTGGGCCCATAGCTGGAAGATAATCCCCTATGCCAGAGAGCCCCTTGTATTCCTTCATCCATACATAATGTACCCATCAGAAGTCATCCTACATATTATCAGATACAAAGTAGCTCACAGACTTTACTTCCATGAAGTAGAAGTCTATCACTATGACCCTGACTCCAATGCCTCTCCTTTCATTCCTCCTTGGTGCACCCAATTGCCCCCTCTCTTCAGTATTGACTCCAATGTCCCTTCATCACCATCACTGCACTGCAGCCCTATCTAAGAGTCTGACTCCTCTGACTCCTCTCCAATTGGGGACTTCACTGTTCCTCAATCAGACTCCTCTCCATCCCCTACTGCTTCTGACTCATCAGACAGACAACTTCATCCAGACTTGGACTTGTAATCTCCCTCACTCATCCTTCTATGAACATCTAGTGTAGCATCATACTTGGACTCTAGCTCACTACCCTGACTCTGTCTTGTTTGTTCTATTCTTGTACTTGATCTATTCTTATCTTTCTATTCTCATTTCCTTGACTCTATTGCTGTCTACACTTCTATTCTGCAGTTATGATTACTTTTAATGACTACTAGACTCTTTGTGTAGTATCATCATACCTACTTCTTTAGGACATTAGACATAGCACTTAAATAGCTGCTCATGTACCAGAAGTGCCACCTTCCTTTCTCAGTAACTACCACCATTGTCTCAGTGGTTCAGTTGCTCGTAGTACAAGGAAATACACAACTCATTCTAAATCAATATGAAGGACTCCAAAGAGAGTAGCAGGTTCTTTAGAGGTGTTGTCAAGAAGACCACCACCAGTATTCGATCCAATGTTCATCATTGCAGGTCAAGCACTAGCTTAGCACCAGCCCTTACTCTCCCCCAGGCTCCTTCTGAGGGCCCATTCCTTGAACCTGAAGGCCACATATCCTTCATTCGCAAGCCATCCTCACCCACCCCATCACTTGGCACTAAACAATCTATTTTGACCAACCAATTCCTTTCCAACGAGGCTTGCAAAAGCCTCAAAGTTACCAATGATGACAATGCTGCTTCCTCAGTCCACTTGGCTGAAGAGGATCAAGAATCTGAGGGAGCCAGCACCCCTCGCTCAATCCACCCCTCTCTTGCACTGGTTCATGAGGAGAACAACACCATCATGTCCCCAGAAGTCACCCCTTCTTCTTATCAAGTCCTCACTGAGGCTCAGTCCATTGCAGCCACATACAGCTTTATTCCACCCACCCCCAATGGTGCCTGGAATGAATCTCAGCCCTCAGACCCTCTCCCCTTGCTCCCAACCTTTACACCCATCTCCCCTCCCTCAAATGCACAGCAACATGAGGCTACACTCTCAACCCATGGAACAGATTGGTCATCCATCTGTGACAAAATTTTTGACACCTTCTGTGACATTGACATCACAAACACCAAAGACAAGGAAGGACTTAAATTTCTTTCCTCCCTTCTTGGTTTTGTTGTCCACTATATGTCCCAATGGGCACAAAGTGGAAACATGTCTACTTTCAATGGTACAATGCATATCATCAACTTACTTCAAACTATTGTGCATTCTGAACAGTTGCACAATCTTTCTGTTCCATATGAAGACCACTGTCTCAGTCTTCATGAATTCATTTCAATGCAATTCCCTCCTCCCATTTCCTCTTCCCCTATGCCCACTCCCATGAACACCCAACAATGCTGTGAATGCCAGGCTGAAAAGGCACTGGCCATGTCCTCCCCATCCCCCAAAGACACCTCTGGGACACTCCAGGGCTCTTCCCCTATTCCCCTTCCTGACACCTCTGGGATACTCCAGGGCTCAGATTCGCAATCTGCTCAGGACACAGCTTGAGCAATTGCCCTATCATGCCTCCCTGCCTTCCTTCAAGACAAACCAGGTGAGTCATCTGGTTCTAATAACAATTTTGACATGCTCCCTCCCACCCCTCCTACTGTCCCAGCACCCAAGGAACCCTCCCTAGACACCAGCTCTAACCCTAACCCATGGTGTGTTGCTGGTAAATGCTGCCCTGTCTGTCTGTCCAAACTGATAGCTGCTCAACAGCATAAGCCTATCATCACTCCCCCTCATCCCCCTCCCCCTAAGGCTTCCCTTCCCCCTTGCCCTACCCCTCCTGGCCCCCCTCCTCCTATCAATAGGGCTACCCACCCTACAAGCTATAGATCTGCAGCCCCTTCCCCATCCACTCAAAAGTCATCATATATTAAGGTGGCGACCTCATCTCCTCTCCAGACTGAAGAATTGCAAAAGTATGCAGCTCTTCAGAATCAATTCCCACAGATGTTGCCAGTCAACATCATCAACTTCCTCCACTCCTCTGGAGACATCAAATCTTCCCCTGTATCTCCCAAACCTTCCCCTCCTTGCCCCTCCAAGCCCAAAGCCACCCAAGGGCCCTCATACAAGAATGTCATTGTTCCTTTCAACAACATTTTCAAACCAATCATAATCACCTCCCTTGACTTGGTGGTCAGGAACTGCAATAACGCCCTGTATCAAAAGGGCTGCAACCTTAAAGTCAGGTCAGCCAAACTGACTGGCAAAACTCTCTGGCTCAATACAAGCCACATTGCCACTGATGAGGAACTCCTCATCATCAAGAAAGGCATTGCTGACTCTAACAGGTCAGCCTTCACCTCCCCTGACATTAGGGATGCCATAGTTCCTGTGCTTCCCATGTCAAAGTCTTTTATCAAGCTAACCAACCTCCCTTACTTCTGGGAGAATGGTACCCCCCACATTGCTGATGACTTTAAAGAAGTCATTGATTCTTCTCCATATGCCAACATTATCAATTATCTTGTCGGCAAACCTCAATTCAGCCATGTTTCACCCCACTCAGACTCAGCTGTCCTCTTCTTCAATCTGTGGGATTCTCAAACAGCCTCCAGGGCCAAACTATTCATCAATCACACTCTTCTCTTCAAGAATTGAGTGTGCATGTTCAGAGGAGTGACCATGAGGACTGCCAGTCCTCTTTGTAACAGATGCTGGAAATGGGGTCATCCGACCCACTTGTAAAGCACACAACCCAAGATGCACCATCTGTGGTGATCCCCACCACACCAAAAACCACTGCCATGATGGCTTCTGTTGCCATGGCAAACCTGGACCCAACCCCCACCCCCCAACCCCCACCAACATCAAGGAGTGCCCTCACATGACCTCCTTTACTTGCCTGTCATGTGACTTGAAAGAGCATCATGTGAACAGTGACAAATGTCCCTTCTTCCACCACCAGTTTGATAGGGAATGGATCACCAAGAAGCTCCAGGAGCTTAAGGTGGAGAAAAACTGCTGAGACTTCAACTTGGGAGCTGTAAATGTCTAAAGGACATATCAAACAACCCTGCTCTTCTCCTTGTTTTTCTATTTCCTCTATTCCAATTTTGTTTTTCAACATTTATCATAACTATAAACTTGTACAAACTCTCTTGTCTGCACCAGACTTTAAGAACATCCTCATTTTGTGTATACAAGAACCTCCTATTCGACATATTAAGAATATCCCTTCTACAGAGGACTCTGATGGAGTCCCAGAATATGGTCCACTGAATCATCTGGATTGGACACTCCTTATATCTGAAACTAGACATTCAAGAACAGCTACATATATATGTAAAACACTTGCTTCTTTACACCCTGTCCTTCATCCAGACATTATTTCCTCATGTGATTTTCAACTTATTTTGCTCTCACTTCCTCAAAAGATATATATCTTGAACTGTTATCTTGACCCATCAGATGATTCATCTATAACATACCTAGAATCTTGTATTAATAACTTCCCAAACAATATTGTTTGTGCAGGATGCAATTTCAACTCTCATTCTCTGGAATGGGATGAACTAGTCATTCACCACTCAGTGAGAGCTGACCTTCTTGTCAATATCATGAACTCTATCAGACTGTCTCTCTCCACCCCTGTTAATCCCATGCCAACACACACACCATTTGACAGGAGTAAATGCCCTTCTGTCATTGATCTCATTTTCATGCTGGAAACCCCTTCTTCTGACAGTCTTACACATGTTATCCAAGACAACTGGCAACTCCAATCTGACCATTGCCCTCTCTACACTACAATACCCCTCCCTTCAGTCATCTCACCAATCATTGAGAAAACCACAATCCCCAAGAACTCAGAGGAAGAAATGTCTTTCCTCTACTCTGTGTCTGTCCATCTTCAACAACTCCCTTCAACATTCCAATCTCCTGAAGATGTTGAATCATTTGCCAAAAATCTCTCCTCCATTATCCATGAGGAGTGGTCAAACAACACCATCAAGGTTAAGATCTGTGCTAAATCCAAACCTTGGTGGAATCAAGAATGCTCTGAAGCCCTCAATGCTTTTAAAAAACACAAGTCCAAATCCAATTGGGCCAAATTCTGGCAGTGTACACACAAAGCCAAAAGAGTGTTCTTTGACCAAAGAATTATTGACATCTCTCAAGAAGACAAGCATCCTTGGGATCTTATGTCATGGATTGGCAAATGCAATCTGCCTCCCTGCCAATCCATCACTTACAACAGGAAGAGTTGTGATGAGCTGGAAGACCTTTGGCACACTCTTGACTCTTCCTACAACTTGGCCCACAACCGCTCAATTGATTTGACTATGATTGAATCTCTTGATGTTCAGCCAGAATGCCCATGGCCTCCATTTTCAAACACCAAGCTATTTGAAGCCCTTAAACCATGTGCTAATTCCTCTGCCCCAGGACCCAATCACCTTTCATGGGCTCATGTCAAGACTCTCATTGTCCTCTGACACACTTTGAAACAAATTCCTCATCTTCACCTCCAAATGTGTCAAATTCTCTACACAGCCTAAACATTTCAAGAACTCCACTTCAGTGATAATCCCCAAACCAAACAAACCACATTATTCCACCCTGAAAATGTTCAGGCCTATCATCCTCCTAAACATGCTTGGAAAACTTATTGAGAAGATGATCTCAAAACAGATGCAGTTTGAAGCAGCCCAACTCAACCTAGTCCATCCTTTACAGTTTGGCAGAATCATACAGTGCTCAACTGAAGATGCCAGCATCTATGTCACCCACCTTGTCTACACAGGGTGGAAGAAACAACTCAAGACAAGTGTCATTGCATTCGATGTCACCCAATTCTTCCCTTCTACCAACCATTCTTTACTTTGCTCTGTTCTAAAAAGACATGGTTTTAACTCCCGTTTAGTTGATTTCTTTTCTCATTATCTAAAAGATTGCTTTACTACTTATTCATGGAACAATGAGCTTTCTCCCAAATTTCCAGCCTCTGTAGGTGTAGGTCAAGGTTCTGCCCTTTCTCCTATCCTTACTGCTCTCTCTCTCCCTGTTTATGTACAAATTCTCAAATGATCCTTGATGTAAAATAGTTTCATTTGTTGATGATGGACTTATTATTGTACAATCACCTTCATTTGATAATAACTGTACCATATTAGCACAGGTCTACAAGGCTTGTGAACAATACCTGACTGACATGGGCTTCACTCTCAAAAGAGAGAAAACAGAAGCCTTCCACTTTTCTAGTCATCCTTCCCATGAGCCAAATCCACCAGTCAAAATAGAGGATGACTTCATCACCTCTCCCAAACCTTACCTCCACTACTTGGGGTTCTGGTTTGACTGCTCCCTCTCCTTCAAGGAACACATTCACTTCTACTCCACAAAGGCACTTTCCACCATCCGATACATGTGCATGCTGGGTAATTCAGTCCATGGTCTCTCTCCTCTCAACAAGAGACTCCTTTATCAATCATGCATAGTCCCAATTGCAACTTGTGGCTTCCACCTCTGGTTCAATCACAATGCAAGATATTATGGACTCATCAAATCTCTTCAGTGCATGCAATGCCAAGCTGCCTTATGGATAATGGGCATGTTCCAAACCACTCCCTCAGGTGGGATTGAAGCCATTGCCAGTCTCATCCCCATCCAACTCCACCTCTTCAAGCTAGCCAAAAGATGCTCACTTCATTTCCACACCCTCCCCTCTTCTCATCCCCTCAAATGCCTTACCCAAGATGTAGACCCTCTTGTTGTGCAATCAACTAAAACTAGATCCATGGCACTTGATTTTGTGTCTGACACCCAACTGGTGTTGGACCAATTCCAGCATCTCCATCCCAGCACCAAACCTGGCCAGTGTTTGCTGGACTTGTTTGAAACACAAATTAAATTCATTGAATGTCCTGACCTGTCAAAAGATGGTGCAATGGCCATTCATATCACTAATGCCTCTCGTGCTCAGGACCTTTCCTTTTCTTCTCCTGTATCTCTTGTAGTAGCTATAGACACTTCTGTACCAGTAGATAGTTCTCTCTCTGCCACCTCTTCTTTCCTCATCTTCAACTCCTTGTCTATGGATATTCTTTCTTCTGCTGTCCACCCCTGTGGGGAAGTACTTTCTTTGGATGCTGAATCATATGCTCTATGCCTCAGTCTCTCATTGTCTCTTTTTCTCACCTCCTCTCAGAACACTTCCTCTATAGTTGTTTTTACAGACTCTATTTCCTCTGCTAAAAAACTCTTTTCCTATGGTCCCCATAGTGCTCATCCAGACTCTGTAGTGATCACTCCTTTACTCAGGCAATGGCTCTCCTCTTCCCCCCTTAATCATGTCCACTTCTGGTCAATCCCTTCCTCTGCCCATTGGTCCATTCACCACCAGGCTCATATGCTCACAAAATTGCTGCACATCCCTAACAATTGATGCCAGCCATTCCACACATCCCTCAGATTCATTCAAAACCATTACACCTCCAAATGTTTGAAACATTGGAAAACTCTTATGAATGACCCATCTTACCACAGACATTCCTGGCTTCCTGTCAACAATGTGGCCAATCCTCCTCAAGCTCTTGAGCCCAAATATGCCAATGGTGGTACTTGGCTAAAGTCCCCCCTGGGTAAAAACCCCAACCTCTGTGCTCACTTCACATGCTGTGTCACCAACCATGCACCCATTGGTGCCTTCCATCAGTGCTTCTTCCCTGGGCATCAGATCACTTCTTGCCCATGTGGAGAAGAACTAGAAACACGTGAGCACATCCTTACCCAAGGCTGCCCACAATTCCACTACCCAGTTGGAGACTGCAATGGCTTCTACTGGATTATCAATTTCTTGGAATGCAATCTGGCAGCCTTTTCATTTGCTAACCAGATTCAAGGACCAATCACTCAAGAAGAGTTCACCACCCGCTGTTATGGCCTAGAATGTTTTCAGTCATGAAAGCAGCATCCAGGTTATAATACAATCAAGTTTTACGGCTAGAATAACAGACTATGAACCCACACTAGTAGAGGCCTCAGTACC